>JAJSRV010000082.1:0-75550 GCA_021527715.1 Neoseiulus cucumeris | reverse complement strand
GGCACACCCGAGAAGACAAAGGAAACGCAAGAACGAGCGGTCTTCTTCGGCAATTTTGAATTGGTTGAAAGCTTTTTTATATCCGCGGTTATCGCGAAACCATACTCTCAAAACTTCATGATAACTTCGATGATGTTGGGTAACATGGTGCAGGACATCGTTCAGTCCCGCCTCGTTTGATCTTCTGGCGCTCGCATCTTTCACCACTCTTGTTTTCAGCTGGAGTATTGCGTTCGGATTCGGCTTGAAGACCGCCTGGACCGGAAGAAACTGATTTCTCTGCCTCGGTTTTGTGAACTCGATGAAACCGTCTTCGAAATATTTCTTCATTTCGGCATCAACTACTTGGAGCTTAACTGGATCCTTCGCTAGTTTCTCGCGTAGTGAGTGCAAACGTGACAGTGCAGAATCTGGTCGTGGAAGTCTGATCGTATCTGCTGCGTAGCGTGATGTTGTGGATTCCGCAATTGTGTATGTTGGTAACTCTGCCTCCTGCCGTTGACATTACCATGTCTATACGAGTCTCGGGAGTCGATTTCAATCTTCTGACCATCGTGTGGGTCACATGAATTGACTGGCTGCCCGGATCCACCAATATCCTGCACAAAACTCTCCTGTCCTCCACTTCGGCCCATACGTGGGCCGTCCAGCGAAAGACCGGATGATCATTAATCTCCGTCTTCAAGTTGACGCTGGAAACTTTGGCTTTCCTCTCAAAAAAATCGGCTGCACATGACTGAGAAGTGTTTCTACTTGCAGAAACGGCAAAGTTTTTTGAATTTTTCTGTGCAGCCTTTTCCCTCGTGACCGATTTTGAGACACTTCACGCATGCTTTTGCTGCGATGGCTCGATCTTTTTTCTCTTGCGGGGTCGAGGACGCTGGGCACCTGAAAGGTCGATGGTGGCCTTCGCAGAAGATACAGCTGATTTTGTGCTTCCTCGGAGGTTCTGGGAGCGTTTGTCTTGCGGGCGTAGCTTTGTTCTGAGCGCCCACATGGAAATTGTTTTAGGTGCTCTTTGTTGAGCTGAACTCACCAATTGATAAGCTTATCCCGAAAGGGCTTCGCTAAGAAGTGTCACCTTCTGTAGCTCTGGTATTTGTCTATCGTGCACGAAAGCGTTGCACGTGTTCATGAATTTTCTATATTCCTTGACATCACCACTGAATCGAGGCATTTTGAAGTTCTTTGACAACTTCGGTAAATAGTTGTTCGGGTCCTCGGTTGGCGCTGCCATCGGCGGACGCCGATTCTCGGGCAGCGCGATGGGCTGTTGCCCCGACGCACCGACGTTGTTGTCTCGGCCTGACTCTGGTGGACTCGGCTGATGTTCCGCTGGCGACCTTTGCTGTTCTATCCGCGAGTTGTGTGGCGAAATCTTCGTCACGTTCAAAGTTTCGATCATTCCCAGATTCTGTCCGCTTCCGCATACGGGTACGGGTGGACGATTTGAGAGTCTCGTGGATGAAAGCATTTCTACCGGACGAAGAGTCTGCCTGACGATTCTGCTCTCTGGTCGTTGGGGTAGGCTTATCTTGTGGTGCGTCGGATGAAAGGTTGAATCTGCTGCTTCGTCCTTCACCTTCAGAAACAGGAAGTGTCGGAGGTCTTTGAGGTATCTTAAGCCGTCTCTGAGGCAGAACTCGATCTTTGCCAGATCTCTTGAGACGCTCTGGTCCAGATCTTCCTCTGACAGGTCGGTAAGTTTGGCGACATTACCCATCCACTGTTCCAGAAGCGACGCGAGGGAATCTTTCATGTTGTCCACCTTGGAAATCGCTGCTCACGGATCGTCCCCGTCTTTGTAAAGCGACAGCGTTTCTTCTGTGAAAACCTGAAAACCTGTGAAGGGTCTGCTAGCGTGTGAAGACAGAGGACGCGTGTTCGCTTCGGGAAAAAAAAAGTGTTTTTCCCCGGAAAAGGACAGTGTGGTGGAGAGTGAAGTGCACCGGAATCTCGGATCGAGTGGGTGGAAGGTTCACAGGAAGATTCAACACGAAGTGTGGAGTTGTTCTTGTGTTTCGTGAAAAAATCTCCGACAACACACACATGGCTAATCTCGGCGAGAACGGCCAGGCGACGGCATCGGCTGGTGCACCGCCAAAGTTGTGTCAGATGTGCGAATCCGCGGCAACGGAATCGTATCTGGTCGGAGATCGCTGCGCCTACGGCTCTGTGAAAAAATTAGTCGGCGGACTAATGGAACAGAACGCCGCTTTGGAGTTGGAATTATCGAGCGCCAGGTTGGCAGCCGGCTCGATCGATAACGCCAAGGGCAGAAGAAGGCCGACGCTCTTGAGGACAAACTTCGGAAGGCAACTGCGCTGAGGTGCCAACTGGAGAAAGAACTCAAAGAGTCGAAAGCCAAGGTGGGGAGTCTGGAAGAGGAGGTGGCCATTTTGAAAAGCCTGCAGGTGGAACCAATGGCGGCTGAGCCAGCTCCTCGACCCAAACAGCAACCCTTCCCAAAGTCGATAATAATCGCCGTCGACGATAAGACAATGGCTCCCCTGAGGGACGACGTCCACCTGTGGGAGGAACTAGGAGGTATTGGTGCATTCGGTTTGTGGTCCGCGTACCAGGAAACCATCACCGACTGCTGTAACAGAGTCCGACGCTACCTGGACGAAGAGAAGAACGGGAAAGTTCATATTCTCGTCATGGCGGGAGCGAAGGACGTCAAGGATGGCGTCCCAGAAGGACTGAACGCCCAGAGCATGGCCAAAGCTATGGCCAACGCACTGGTACACCTGAAACGGCACTCCGACCGTGTGCTTAGTGTCGGGTTCTGTTCAATGGTCGAACATCCAGAGTGTCCGAACACCGAGGATGTGAATTCATCCCTCAAAAATAGCGTGGCAGCGCTTCGAGGACAATTCGAGTTCATCGACTTCCGGAACATCTCCGGAGATCGCAGGTACCTAAACGTCGATCGCAACATCGACGATTCATACAGGGCCACATACACCCGGGAGGGTTATGAAGTGATCAAGAAGCTTCTCCTCGGAAGACTTATGTATGGCGAAGCTGGCTTTTGACGAAACCACGCTGACCGAGCTCGCCGCAAGAAAGGAGGCGCTGATGGAAGTTGTTCTACGGAAACAGCAAGCCAAACTCGAAAAAGAGAGCGCGCGTCAGGAGAAAGAAGAGGAAAAACTTCGAAAACCTGGACATCGGGGGGAGGTACGAGCGGCCGCAAACCGCCAAATCAACCCCCAAGGAGTGACCTGCCAAGAGAAGGATCAGGACCCGGAGGTCCTTCCACCTCAAGACATCGCTCCTAACGGCTTCAACACCGCCCTCGAATCAAAGCAAAACCTGGCTAGGCGACGCTTTGAACAGAGCGGCGGCGAATGGCGAAAGGGTTGATTCTCGAGCGAGAGATGGCACCCGAGTAGCACGGCGCAAGAGCTCAAGGAGAATCGGAAAGGGACGCACACCCAAACTTGATTTCTCAATAAATTTTGGAGTATTAAACATGAATGGTTGTACTTCTTCTAAATGGGCTCGATTGGAACAGGATATACTCGGGAAAGAGGGTGTAAATATAGTTCTGATCCAAGAAACACACCTATTCAACCTAGAATCACCACCCAATACCGCTGGTTTTAAGTGGCTGGGGAGTAATTGGAAAGTTTCAGCCGTAAAACACCCCACAGGAGGAGTGGGAATTCTAGTTAGTACCCAGTTTGACCAGGAATGGACAGAGAATGGGGATGACTGGATTGCAGTTTCGATAAATTGCGGCAAAATACGTTTGATCCTCATCTCGATGTACGTAACACACGAGCAGAAAGGGGATAACGAGAAGCTATACTCAGCCGTGTCAACTATGATCAGATCCAAATGTGAGAACACAGATTACGTTCTGATCGGGGGAGACATGAACGGACATATCCAGCGGTTTGATGGAAAATCAGACATGCGAGGGAAACTGCTCGAAAACTTTACAAGTGAGAACGGGATGACAATCCTGAACGGCACAGAAAAATGCAAAGGAATTTATACCAGAAAGTTGGCGGTCATAGACTATGTGTTGGTAAACCCAGCGGCGGCCGTAATTATCCAACAAATGACAATTGACGAGGAGAGGCTGACTTCTGTTATCTCGGACCACAATCTAATCACGGAGAAATGCACGATTGGCGGTAAGAGAAAGCCCGCTGCGAAACACATCTCAGTTATTGATTCCCGAAAAGCTGCAGCTTTGGCCCAGTAAGGGCTATGGGGAAAGATGCTGAAGGATAATATAAAATACGTTGAGCTCAAGAAAGAGATTGAATCCGCATGTGAAATAGCCCGCCGGACTTTTCAGGTGCTGAATCGTCCAATGGTCTACTCGAAAGAGGTCAAACAGGAGACCAAGCTGCGGAAAGAAGCAAATCGAGCCTACCGCACAGCGAGGAAAGCTGGCGTGGGAACGGCAGCGGCGTTGGAAGCCTACAGAGCACAACAGCAGAGGGTCAGAAATGCGACGGAGAAAGAACTACGAAACAGGGAACGAAAAACCCTATCGTTTGTTCTAAACTCGCTGAGACATGAGAAAAGCAGACGCTTCTGGAGAATCGTGAACCGAGACAAACGAGGTGAATGCAAAGCAGGGACCCTACGGGACGAACTGGGAAACGCAGTACCAAAATTCCAGATAGAAAGTCACCTGACTCATGTGTGTAACTCACTCTTCAAGGCAAGTCGTACCAGCGAGGACATTATACCGGAGGGCACGATTCGGCCTACCGGTATAAATCTGACAGAGGCGGATGTCTCGAGAGCTCTGGCTAGCCTATCCAAAGCATCAGCTATTGGTCTCGGTGAGATCCCAAGCGGAATACTGAAGGACTTGGAGGAGGTAAGAAGAGGATATATTGTCCAACTATTCAACTAAATCCTGGATGGGAGGAACAGATCCCAAAGGACTGGAAGGAAGGTCGACTTTTCATGATAGAAAAACCGAATTCTATCAGAGGCAGGTTGCTCTCCTACAGACCAATCATGATATCCCCTGTACTCTTTTGAATTTTCATGAAGATCTTAGGAACCAAGATCTCAGAGTGGATGGAAGATAAGAGATTGATAGAGGAGGCGCAGGCCGGGTTCCGAAAAACCCGGCGAGGTGAAGATGACTGCTCGGCTACGTGTGATCGTATTTGCAGGTCGACGTTGTGGAAAACCCGTAGAGAGCTAGGGATGGATCAAACGTGGATAGAGTTACTCCGGAACATATATTCCGGGACCAGATGCAAACTGGTGCACGGAGAATATACTCCGGATTGGGTGGATACCAAAGAGGGGCTGCGTCAAGGCTGCCCTGCCAGCCCAATTCTATTCCTGCTGTACATCGCTTCCTTGGAGACCCACCTACAGAACAGTGGACTAGGCTTCCGAGTGATGAAACGAGGAGACTTCTGGAATGTTCGAGAAAAGAAATACCTCAACATTGCCGCTCTCCTCTTTGCTGATGACCTCATACTGATGGGGAGAAATTTCACAGAAATGGGTCGATTGCTAGAAATCACATCGCGGTTCGGCGATGAGAGGAAACTATCATTCAACCCGACAAAAAGTGCGATAGTAGTTTTCTCTGAGTCCGGTATAGGAGCTGAGAGACCTCTACTGGTCCAAGGGCAAGCAATATCCAGGGATACGCACTATAAATACCTTGGCATCACTGTGTCAGCCTCTGGGAACTACTTAGATCGCCAGGAGGCCATGTGGGCAGAGAAATCCCAAACGGCTCAAAACCAACTGCGCGCCAGAGCGCTTTGGGGTTTCAACGGATTTGAGATCTCCAAGGCCTTATGGAAAGCGGTAGCCTTTCCGTCGCTCACCTACGCGAATGCAGTTACAGTAATGTCCAAAATTCTGGAAAGAAAAATATCAACAGCCCAAAACGCGGCGGGGAGGTATGCTCTTGGTGTCCCCACCTACAAAGTGGCAAATGAATTCGTCACTGGCGAGCTGGGCTGGTCTTCATTCAGGGCCCGAGAAGCCCAGAGTAAGATACGATACTTTAACAGAGTGAAATCCATGCCGGACTACAGATGGCCGAAGCCCATTCTGAATATGATGGATTTAACCGAAGTGGAAACGAAGGCCGTCCGAAGGGCACAGGAATTGTGCAGGGAGTTCAGATGTGAAGACCCACAGGGATCAAGGCAAACCTCTCCATGGGATCTTCAATAGAGCGATCAAGAAAAGGATACGCGAAGTTGAAACGGCAAACTGGAAAGACTCGATGAGTCGGAAGGATAGCCTCGCCCGATACAGAACCTATGCTGCTGAGATGGGGGCAAAAATAAATCCATACGACAACAGTCGAGGATCAACTCTACTTGCGGTGAGTCGTGCAGGTATGTTGAGAACCAGGAATGTAAGGAGACACTCCGAGCCGGGACTAGAACCAACATGTATCAAATGTGGAGTATACCCGGAAACCCTGAGCCATGTCATCTGGGAGTGCAATGAAGCATATTATGAGGAGGAGGATACACTAAATCGACTGGGACTCGACCAGGGCAGAATCATAATATCTGCATGTACCTCTGCATATACCTATGAACTGAAGCTCCCCAAAAATCTAAACTGGATGTGGAAGAACGCGATGCCAGCTTCAGGACCAGGGCCAAATTTCTAAATCGACGGACTAAGCCATAGCCTGCAGCGGCGAATCTCCGATTGGCGGCATTTTTTTGAGAAGTCACTTGAGTCTAGAATTGTTGTGACTCTCAGAAATATGCCGCCTAAAGCTATGAAGGACGCGTCAGTTCTTGGGTCGAAGCAGGAGTGAGAGACGTTCTTCTTCTTGGAACGAGCATCGAATATGCAGAAGTTTTCGAGTATCGATCAACGCAAACGGTACCTAGGTTTCACCGTGTGTTGTTTTATGCACGCATATATTCTATGTGAGAGGTTTTTCGAGAGCTGCGGCGAATGAGTTCGTGCGTCGGTTTCATGGATAAAGATATGTACAAGGCACCGTATATGTCCTACTGGAGGCTTCTGGGGAATCTGCAATGATTGAAGTTCCGTGTTCTTGCGGCACTCGCCTCCGTGAACTGCTCGGGGGTGGAGCAACACTATCTAAATCGTTCTACGGAAGCTTAAGTGGGGCCTCTGAGATGCTCATCGATCCATAGTATTTCATGTAGTACCTCGTGATTGGTGTCTTCTCCTTAACGTCGGAGCTTCGAGAATCGGACAAAGCTACGTGAAGACAGCCAAGGTTTCGTGAAGCAAGCTGCGACAACGCTCAAGTCAAGTTTCGACTTCTAACTGAAAAAACTGTGCCATCAGTTCCTTGCCTTCCTGAGCATCGTCGCCCACTTTCGATAGCACGGGGAAATTCTCTTTGCAAAACCAGTGTTTCTGCTATTTCATCCATCAGTGCGCTCCATGACAGCTTCTGATCCTAAGTGACTGATTCAATTTCGTAGACTCTTCAGAGTTCCCATATTGTTAGCCGTTCGGATATTCGCGCATGCAGTCTGTGGAATCCTGATTCAGTTGACTCGCCTCGCTTCTTCTCGAAATTGTGTTTGTGCTCGGACTTGGGACAAATTCATCGAGACTCATATTGATGTAGAAATGTGAGTCCATTAGACCTTCGTGTTGTGAATAATCCCACTGGCAGTCATCTCATAGTGGTCAAGCCATTCGGGCTTCCGATATCAGAAGCATCGTAAACGCAGCAGAGCTAGGAGGTAGAGATGAGGAACATCGGCAGAGCGTACTCTGTGTGCCTTCAGCTGAGCTTTTGTTGGACTTTAGGGTCGTTGCAGAAACCGGGGGCACTCCATGAGCAAGCCGATCCGATGGACATCGTGGCTTCAACCGAAGAAATCATTCAAAGTCGAGGGCTAAACCCAACAGCGGTCATGCTTCTGGACCTTGGGAGCACCCTCAGGTGTGGTAGTTCCAGAATGCAGGCTTCGTACCTTTCACTACGGCTCACTCCCCCACGACTGGATCTTGTGATTAAAGTGCACAATGAACTCTGGCAAGCCCTCGCGGCGCCCCTGAGGATCGTTGTGATGCTCTCGGAAGATAAACTTTCGGAAGATCGAGATTTCTTCAAGGAGCACTTCGTTCAAAATATCCGTCATAAGTTCGTGTTCCTCGTGCTAACTATGACGACTGCTAAACCAATGATGCTTCGAAGGGTTTCGGCGTTGATCTCCCTCCCTACAATCATCTGGTCAGGGAAAGTAATATGGGAGTCGAGCTGCTTCGAGAATCGTGACAATCTCTTCTGGGAGTCCAACTCAAAACCTATGAGTTCTTGTAACTTGAAACCCATAGCATGTGTAGTCGAGCGTTTCAGTGAAACTATCTCGTACCCTATGGGCAATATGAAGATTGGATACCTTTTTAAAGTCAAATGTAATGAAACCCTGGAGGGGTTTCCTTTCGTCGTTCTGCCGAAAGCAGACACAAGCGATCATCTGAGATTGGTCATCAGATCCGCGTTCAACCTGCGGGGATTGCGGGCTTCTAATTGCTATTCCTTCATCCCGCTGGTTCCTCTTGATGTCACGGCACTCGGAAAGCCTTTCCAGATGGAAGTGTGGTTTCTCGTTCTTGCAAACGTTGCCCTTCTGACTTTCGTATGGTCTTTGATCGTTCGTAAGTCGGTCCTGACCTTCTCAAGCCAGATCTCGTTCAGCACCGTGACTGTTCGAGAAGTAACTCTCTCCCCAAGAAGTTATTCCAGCACATTGATTGGCTGCGTGTCTCTTGCTTTCACTTTCCTCTTCTCACAGCTCTATTCGAACACCGTGATGTCATCGTTCTTGGATCCGACCACTGATGTGCCTAGAACGTCTCAACCGTTCCCCTGCCGAATGAACTCAATGTGTTGGAACGAGGACGTTCTGAATCATATGCTTGACGTCCATCCCATCTGCGATTTTCCCGGCCACTTGCTGAACATAGTCAAAAATCCAGTGCGAATGTTCGAACCAAGTGAGCCTCCTGAGTGGTCGGCGGAATCCTATGTACTCGTTGCTAAGATGCCGCACCTCGCCAGAGGTCGACCGATTGCCTTGGCCCCAACTCAGAACAACAAGCACATCAATCGGGTCATCCAACATGGCATAGCGTCGACTGCGAGGCTTGAGATGAGTGAGGTGAGATGTTTCCTGGAAGATCGAGTTAAAAAAAAAGTCAGTAAAAGATCCAAGAAAGTGTCTGGCTTACTGTGGAATCTAAACGCCAAACCCTTGTTCAAATACGTATCCTACAACACGACGAGGGAGTGGTTTGACGAAGAGAGCTTCTTGAAAATACAACCCCTGATCGCATATTGCTTCGCGTTCTCCATCGGAGCTGTCAGCATCGAGCTATGCCATGTGAACGGACACAAAATTTACGACGAGATCTGGCTCTTGCTCGGAATCGTCCAGCGCGTGGTTCGGTCTATTGTAAGGAGAATCAACGCGTTCGTTGTCTCAAAAATTTCGCCGAGATGAAGTGTCGAGGATGCATTGTGGGAATCGGACATCGAGCACCGCATGCCATATTCGAAGAAAAAAGCCTCTAGTGATTCAGATAGTGACTGAATCGTCACGTAATCGTCGTTGACGTAATCGCTACTAGTGAGTTCCTTAGGACTACCCACCAGAGCAAACGAAGCCGATCGTCAATATTATGGAAGTCGGCAATCGTCGTTGGATATCTAGAGGCTTAAATGAAGCAAGCATTAAAGTCAGTAAGGTTTGCGTTGATCTGTAGTTATCGCGAGTATTCCGCTCGAGTTAGGATCAAGGCAGCCTGCAACAGATTTTGCAAGGACCGAAAATATGCTGTCCGGTTACACTTTGACATGTTTGTCACCGAACCCCGCAAGTCGTGCTTACTTCATGCTGGGAACACGATCGATCAAGCCGCTTCAGGTACGATTCTCGGTCATTTTCTACTCCTGGATATTATTGTCGACTATCAACGACTAACGCTGGCAGGCACGCTTTCTGAGCTCCTTAGAAAAAATGTTATAAAGCTGGATTCCGCGGAGAATTTTCAAAGATCTCAAATTTTCGTGTTGTCCCAGGATTGCACGTTTTTATTCGAGTTCCTTCCACCACCCGGGAATCGATAAGTTTCTTCCGCTTCGAGACAATGAGAGCCTCACAGAGATGATTCCTGGATCCAACGCGGTAGAATCTGACTCTTTGCCCTATGTCCTCGAGCCTTCCCTTCAAAATGTAGCGCCTGGCCAGTCAGTTAGCCTGAAAGTAGCTCCCGAAAGGTTGCACACACCGCGGCGTGGCGGCCCACGTAGAGCTGAGGTTTGAGCGGCCATTGCAAATATTCAGAGAACATTTCTCAGGAGGCTTCGATGACGGTGCACTGCTGACACCCCCATGCCTTCACTGTCGTCCATCGGGTCGTCTTCCTCGATACATGACGTGAAGGCCCTAAGATCCATAATTTCTCTCAGTCTCAGCGATCCCTACTTCAACGTATCACCAATCAACCTACACAGCCAATCCACTGTACTTTAAAAATCGACAGCCCGAAACGATACCATCGAGTTGGTCATGGAGTATCGTTCGGACAGACTGACAGACGCTCGATTGTACACATCCCGACTGCTGCTCTCGAGCCAAATTGATGCTTTGCGAACACACCCTATATTGTGGAATGAAGAGTTTGTGAAATGAAAATTCATTTGATTAACATGCCCCACCATTGGTAATTGGTAATATAGATAAGTTTGCTCAGCGTGGATCTCTTGGAGCAAATTCATGCATACTCATGCTCTGCTAGCTGTAGTGGTATGAAAAATTACTTCCAGAAAATAGGTTGAAATAGGCAAGGGCCCACTCAGCATTTTCTCTCGGGGGGGAGGGGGCAAAATTTTCTAGTAGCCAGATTTAGAGCGCGGTAACTGTCTTTTTGTGGGGGATACGGAAATGGCGCCAAAATCTGGAAGGCGCGGCGGAGAAACTTGACAGATGGCGCTCGTCTGCCTGCCTGTCCGGTCTTAGAAACAAGAAAGGAGCTTTTATCATCCATTCGGATCGACGATAGATCCCAGCCCCATAAATTTCGAGAATTCCCGCTCTCGGTCGGAAAGAAAGGTCTATCGAGTTGGCAGGAGGAAGGCTGCTTTTCAGTGACTCCGAAGCAAGGTCCCGAGCTGGGGTTGCCGGTCTCAGTGTTCTGAGCTGATGTGAAGTCGATCCTCTGGGGCAGTCTCATTCCGAGGGGACATGCGGATTCCAAAAGCGCCAAGTCCCATCGGTCCCCCGTATCGATGAGACCCCTTCATCGGCTTCAGTCACCCGATCGGTTTCTTCGCGAGGGTCTGAGATCTCCACGACTGATATGACCAGAAAGGTGGCCTGAAGCCAGAGTCGACACCTGTTTTGTCGTGTAATCTCGCTAAACGCGCAGTCTCAGACAAATCAACAGCCGTAATTCTTCGGCGGAAGATAAGAACTTTGAATGGTTCAACTTCAGGTACCTTTCTGCCATATTTTATTGGAGCTTAAGAAACCGGGACACAATTCCGTCCGAGATTGTATGAACCAATACCTGTCGAGGGGAGGGGAGGGTACGACCCCTCTGGCTTTCCCTGGGCACGCCACTGGAATTAGGTAGGCACTACAGTTTGAGTTTGAACAGCTGAGTGTACATATTCACAACGACTTCCGGTAATCGAAGTGGAATGCTGAATGAAGATCCTTCCAGAAGCCCTGGTGGTCGTGAACGGATCTCGAACTCCGATTTGGAATAAATTACCATGGAACACTTGTAGCACCATAAGACAGCTTCCCATCAAAGCTTCATACTTTTATGCTAACTTTCAGTGCATGATTGCCTCGTACCGTGCCTACCCGAAAGTTTCGAAGCCTGTACTTCTCTTGGAATTGTGTCTCTGGGCTCGAACCCGTACTCAATTGCAGATTACAGCACATTTGCCGGCATACGAAACAGGGGTGCGCGCATATCTGTGCAACGCGAAAACGTTTCGCGTTCGTTCCGCCGGCCCTTTTCCACCTTGATGAATATCGGTAATCTGAGATTATCGTAGAGAATAATCCCGGTGAAACGTTTCAGAAGAATCAGTTTTTATTTGCAAAAACTCGAGATGAGGCTCTTCGTGAAATGCAAGACCTTGAGATGAAAGTATTCTTCACACAACCCAATGATTCCCCTCGACTTTCGCGGAATCTTTGATCAATCGACACTGATTTGTTCAAAATAGATACTTCGGAATCGAATTTCAAAACCCTGGTTTTCCGGCGAAATGACTAGATCGCTTCAAATATTCCGAATGATTCCGATGGAGACTCTCAGTAACGAACCTACGATGGTTCAAGGCACATGGTGATGTGGGCGTGATCGGTTTCTGCTTCGCACGCTGACGTACAAACTGACTCCTCTTCAGAAACAATAGAGGACCGAGGTGGTCCAGCTTGCCGGTTCCTCTACTTCTTGAATCCTCCTCCGTTCGATGAGTTCACCGTATAGGTAATGGACTTGATAGTTTGGCAGATCGGAATTTACATAATTAACGTCTCTGATATTGTTCCCCAACATTGCTTCCCGCTCGGAGTGGATCGAACAAATGAGCGTTTCTCATCCACCTCGTTGCATCAGTTCAGGCGGCCTTTGAAAGCGAACAAAGCGTCAATAGCGTAGAAGGCGGCGTTCAATAGACCCAATACCTGAAATCGAATGGAATTTTACTTCTGAGAACACCACGGCATCCGACTTGACTGTTTTGATCATGAATTCCAAGTACTCACTCCAGCCACTATGGCCTTGGTGCTTCCTTTGAAGTTGGGTGCCTCGACAACAACGGCCAATCCTCCACAAAGGTAGAATACGAAGCCGAGAACGTGGTAGTTCAGATACTGCGTTTTTTGGGAAAGGGAAAAAGGTACAATGGCGATCATTAGAGTTTCGCATAAGTAGGCACTTCCCGGAAATCTTTCGGCGGTGATTTCCGGGAGATCATTCCGTACTCTGGAGAATTTTGGCGGGAAATTCAAATCATGAACCGATCCAAGTTTTCCTCAGTAAGAAATTTGTTGTTTGATTCGGGAATTGTCGTCCATGAATACTTACGAAGAGCGTCGTGAGCAATGTCATTCCAGATAGAGATGCCACACATGAGCCGAGCATGAGGCCGGTCACAATCAGGAAACAGAACGATGTCAATTGAAGAAAATGAGACCACGTGAACGCTGCTGTATGATCCCACCAGACCAGCAGTAGAAGAACGACCAGACCCACGAGCTGTGGAATGAAGAGAAACTTCAGAGTATATAAAAACATAAGAAGTTGCGGAGAGATCACGAAATCGAGGGGGTTCACGCGATGTTTGCGATGGTCAAATGAGCTGAAATGATGTCGTATGATCGACTCGACCTTGCCAAGGTCTTGTACGAATAACTTTCGTCGGAGGAATATTCAAAAAAAACGCTAAATCGGGAAACGCAATCGGATCGCAAGTGCTTCAATCATGGGCTCAAAATGTGCTCCCCGAGAAAATCAGAAACGAATAGGTTCCGGCCCCTGATCGGGTTTGTTTCTCGGTTTTCCCGCGCTGAATTCTTCCTCAGAGACAGGGTGTGCTCGGACACGTTTTGACATTGAACATAATTTGTGACCAACGCGGTAAAGACTTGCTTCGGTGAAGCATAACCACCCAGCCCAGCGAGGTCTGTTCGAGCCCGTCATTTGAACCTACCTCAGCTTTCCCAACAACCGACAGGAGACGATAACCTTGCATCGTTCACTTTCTCTAGTGCTTCATCGATTCCGAATCTGGCACTTGAGCGATATTTATGACAACTCGACTCATCGAAAACGCTGTGGTCTCGAGGAAATATTTCCTTCCCACGCAAGACTCCAGCAGTGTCATCTTCATCATGAATATCCAAAGAAACGAAGCAATGTAAAAGCTCTCAAAACAGATCTCGAAATTTCTCCGATGATGTTTCCAATTGAAACTCATTCGTCTTGCTCCGGCAACGCGTATTGTTCATCATTGAAATATGTCGCCGCTGATATCCGTGCAGACAACGGCCACATCAATTCACAGGAATCATGCTCAACGGGCAATCCCAACTCATGCGCGGAGAGAAATCAGAAATAATCCTAAATCCCGTTTTTCAGCTGGTTGCGTGGTCGACTCGCTTTTCAACTGGTGGTCGACGCTGCAACACAGCGGACGACAACCGCAGTTTGAACGATTGTCGCCTACTCACGCGAAGATGACTTCAATGCCATATGACGCATGACTACTACGGACGCCAAATGCTCCCCACAGCAGAGTTTTCCGAAACTGATTCCGGGAGACTCTAGTTCCCTCTTTCCGAAAAAGGCCCTGCGAATGTCGGGTGATGTCATTCTACAAAAACTGCGGTTCCTGCTTTCATCTCGGGTTTCGACTCTCATCTATCATCAATGCAGGATGACGAGGAATCCCTCGAATATTCGAGTTATCGAGTGGACTCGATCTCGATACGCCACATTCCGCTGCGGTTGGGATGATTCGTCAGAGACTCTCCACTCACTGGATTCCCAGGGACATTTGCAATTGCTGACTCATATTCTCATCCGACATTGTCAAACGTCTGACGGTTCCACTGACCATGGGGGACCATTTTCGAAATCTAACCGTACAGGCTGATGATGAGCGTCTTCGAAAACTGTCCTGGAACTGGAATAAGAACGGAACGGTACGGCGACCCAGTGACTTCGCGGCTCTTCAACGAATAGATAACTTCACCCAGAAAATAGCACCACTGCTCTTCTGTCATACAAAAGTACAACGAAACCGCAAACAGGAATGTTTCCGGATGGTTTCTCAGAGGAATCCATTGACAGTTCACTTGAGAGTTTCGTCAAGCTGGTGGTCGGTGTCTCTGCGCGTTCACTGTGTTCTTCAACGATCTGAATATATCCGAATCGTGGATCCAAAACTGTCGGGGACTTGTTCTATTGAATAAAATTGTTCGCTGTTCTAACAACAGAATCGTTGATCATGCTCGGAACAGTCCGTTCGTGAATCGGACTACTCGAGCGACTTCTACTCGAGCTGATCTCCGTTCAGGAATTCCGCGAGAGCGGCTCGAAAGATGAGTGGGAATCAACTCGGACTCAGCTTGCACAATGCGAATGGAGCTTCAGCGCGGTCGGAGCGAGGAAGCCTCAGTGGAAATCACATTCTTCAAAACGAACAACATGTCAGTCACTTAATGTGATTTCAGTCTTCAGAAGAATCGGCTACTCACCAGCTGAGCGATCTTCAGCCAGCCATTTATAGTGCGGAGATATCCGGTGTTGAGACTGAGGAAGCCACTTGACGTGGTTCCTGTCACGGTCGTCGTTGTCGTCACTTGCGCTCTGGTTTGCATTGTGTTACCGGAGGCACGTCTTGGAGTTCTTCCTTCAATCCAATGCGGAACGTGCACTAACTATGCACGCGGCAATCGACTGCTGGTTCGTCCGACGGGTCTTCCTCGCGGACGATCACAGCCACTGGCACACACACATACACACAAGACACCACACCGCACACTCGAATTCAGGCAGCCTAAGCCAGTCGAACGAAGTGATGCTGTCGCCCGAAGAGAGGTCTTTGAGGCGGCCTCGAGCGAGCAGGGTTCTCAAACTAGGACGAGAGTGGGAGACAGTCTTTAGAGAGAAGAGATTCCGCTGTGCTGAGCCCTGGACGAACAGAGTTTCGGGCAGCGCCGACAACGGCAGAGTCTCTTTCAGACCGCGACAGTCACAGGAGTAGAATCAGCGACAACAGCACCAAGCGGCCAACGGACTGGCTAGCAACAGTTGATTTCTCTTTGGTGAGCCTTGCTAGTGACTGCGAAGAATAAGAAAGACTGGAGGGCGTTGTTGGACACAGACGCTGGGACCTGCTGTTCGCCGCTCTTTCCGTTCGGTGAGGCGCCGTATCTAGCGTGGTTGGACAGACGGCGGGCTGAGGAGTGCGCAGAAAACAGCGCGGAGCGCCGTCAGAATTCGGCTTCGATTCTGTCGAACAACATGTGCCGTACAGGTTTCCACCTGGATATGATTCGGCGGATCGTGCACTCCGCAGGGAAGCTGGAGCGGCCCGCGCGGCAGGCGATGAAAAGCGGAATGAAACGCTACAGTGACTTCTGTAACAAACTGTTCGCCTGATAAATCAGGGATTCTGTTGAGAGACTAAATGAATAGTTTGGAAGTTTTGTTTGTAATTGAAGATTGGCGATCCGGAACGCTTCTTCTCGTGGATTTCTGGTGGAAACAAACTGTTGGAAATCGCTGGAAAACGGGGAAACTCGTTTGATTCGGGTCAAATGTTTGCTGCGAAGTTCCGTCAACATTCGGGACATCGTTAAAATCGCTTTCGCTTTTGGTCACCTTCTCACGCAAAGACGTTTTCTCAACGCTTCTTCGATTCTCAGCTCTGTTTTCCATTTGAACTTTTCTCCTCTCCTCATGACTCTGAAAGTTGAACAGCTTTGTCCAGTTATTTTCACTGATATCCTATCGTTTCCGTGAGACCTTCTACTAAATTCCCACGAATGATCCAAAATGGGGAATTTTTACTGCTTGTTCACAGATTCTTCGAAAAGTTCCGATACGAGGTCTCAAAACTAGGCAGAATCCATGGCAGAATCGATAACCTTTCGACGATGACTTTCCGGTTTCGTCAAGGTTCTCTGCTCCGCAGTTTCAACTGCCGCGATTCGATCGTGTTGCTGCCTGCTCTACTCTGAGAAAATGTTGAAGGACTTTTTCAATCCAATGTGGCGTTTCTACTTGAGACGTAGGTCACAATCAAAAAACCTCTTTTTTTCCTGGCCCGAAATCGACCCTCTTTCATTCGCCCCGGGATGTAAGCAAGAATACTTCGGGCTAGAATTGTCGTGATAGGTTGAAACAGCAGAAGATCCCGTACTTTCATGGTAAAATTATCGCTTCCCCCAAGGAAGCGATATCAAACAGATCATCGGAGTTGGCGCACATGAATTTCGTCGATATAGGAGCCGAGCATATCATTGATGGCGAGGTCGATCACCATGTTGCCTAACGTATTCAGCTGGAATGGCAGGCAGTTAACAACCATGTACGATCGAACAGCCCTCGCGAGGAAGTTTTCCATCAACCTAAAAATCTCGGCTGTGACAGCGGCGACAACTTCAAAGGTTTGAATGTTTTTTTCGGCGACACGGGCGGTAGATCCAGAATTTGAACATTTCCTCCAATTGCCCTTCCTTCAAGACCGAGAGGTCTCTCGGACTCCCGCATGCTTTTGAAATGAAGCAGCTGGCGTTGTGTTTCTTGATGTAGGACGTGATAGTGACGATCAACGTCATGTCAGCCCGAAAAACTGACTGCGCAGCGCCTTGACCTATGAGGGGGGCCGGGACGAGCAAGTCAGCGTAGGTGAACAGCACGGATGGAAGACCCGGCTGATGTAGAGTTGAACCATTTCAATGTGGCATTTCTTCAGGTTTCCAGCGCCGAGCACGTCGTACGTGAGGGAGTTGGGGAACAGAATGAATGCCAAAACGGTGAGCAAGAAGCGAGCGAATCAAAAAGAGCGCTGATTGATACAAGTATGGTCAATGCGTGACGCGAAAGGCACGAGGTTCACTTTGCGAGAGAAACTCTC
This sequence comes from Neoseiulus cucumeris, assembly GCA_021527715.1. Taxonomy (NCBI): domain Eukaryota; kingdom Metazoa; phylum Arthropoda; class Arachnida; order Mesostigmata; family Phytoseiidae; genus Neoseiulus; species Neoseiulus cucumeris. The sequence goes on along the minus strand of JAJSRV010000082.1, from coordinate 57,915 downwards.
CGAGAAAAGGGAAGCAACTTCAGGTATCCGTTTCTGATTGCCGAGCGGAATGAGGGCTGTTCGTGTGACCAGAGAACCCAAAATGCCGTTGAAAGTATCGCTGTTGTTCACCGACCTACCGGTGCTGATTGTAATTAGGTTCCCCATGTATAAGTTGCCAGAGTTCAGAGCGCCGCTGACGTGCTGAACAATGCCGTCTTCGAACTTTCTCGGAGCAATAGCATGGGCCAATCCGGAATCAAGGCCGTTCAAACCGGCCTCAAGTGAGACTTGGGGGTCTCGACATGACCGGATTTGCAGCGATATTCTCTCGAGCGGAGTTTTCAAGCGTCGGCATCGTATCGAGCCCACATTTGTTGAGGAAATCGACTTGATGGGCGCCAAACTGACAATTGTCAACTCATCAGACCGGTCAAAGATCTCGGCAACAAGCAGTATTCTGATTGGCGTCCCAAACAGGACGAGTTTCCATGAATGCACTCTCAAAATGGCGATTTTTGCTGAAATCATGAGAGAGTTCAACCTCATAGATAAAAACCGCTCTCCCAGTGTGAGGCAGTGACAACACGAAAACGTGAGTGAACACTTGAGGGGAGCCAAAATATGTCGCGAACGAGTACAGGCCGTGGAGATGAGAGCAGGGATCACTTTCGCAGGGAAGTTTACGAAACGCATGTTCTACGGACTAAATGTTCGCTGACCGAACATGGTTTTCGTTGTGGTTCAAAACATTGGGAGCTCACTGCTCCATCTGAATCATCACGTTAAGGCCCAGCTCCTTTCAAGTCAACTGACAGGAGCTGGCCGACCTTCGGTTGCGGGCCGACTAAGATTAGAAGTGGACCCCCGGGAAACTATGCGGCGACTTTGAGGAGAGATTAAGGCATCTATCTGCTATAGAAATAAATTTCCGGAGTTCGGAAGATCTGTTGAACTTCGTTGTCGCGCCTATCGATTTCTGAACTCCAAACTCGGAAATAGATGTCTAATCTGGCTTCATATGGGGGCGCTTGGCCTCATCGTTAAGATTTGTATATATACCATACACACGAGCAAACAAACAGATTCTCTTTAGTATAGTATAGTAAAGTATGGTAAAGTACAGTACAGTACAGTGTAGTATAGTATAGTGTGTCGGTGCGATTATGAAATTCACCGAGCGTGTTCAATAATTCTCAAAGGTCACGAGGATCTGCTGTATCAAGATTTTGAGTCGGAATGAAACGAATCTGCAACAACGTGACGCTTCACGATGAGTTAGCGTGCCAGTTGTCGAATGCCCTCAGCACGAAGTTCTCGTTTGTGACCATAAATCAATTCGAGGTGGAACATAGAGCCAAGGAGTTCTCACGTGAGGAGATGGCGGAATGGTTTGGCTTGAGATACTCTTATCCCTTCATGTGTGCTACCTGAGTTCTGCGGACGTTTGCCGTGCTGTCCGCTTCGTATTCGGTGAAGCTCTACCTTCAACAGAGAAAGCGGTTTTCTATCACAAAGTAGGATTTTCTCGTCAGCCATTCAGCGACCGCGAGTTTGAACTCGGATCCGACTGCCTCTGCGAGAACATCGCCTGTTATCGTCGACAATCGGAATACTGCATTGAACCGGCGACCAGAGACGACCCCTCTACGCAGACATGGAAGTCGTACGAGCAGATGAATCCCTACACCAAGTATATCGGCGTAGTGTTTGTCCTAGACTTGCCTTCAGCTATAAGTGTAGAGAGACTGGGTTTGTTGGTACGGACATGTTATCCCCACGTGACTGTGTTCTGCATGTTCCGAGGTAACGACTCTTGGTTTCCTTGGATGCGCGAATGCTGCGACGCCATCGTGCTCTCGTCGAACAAGATTTCTCTCAATGAATCTCAAGTCCTCTTCAAACGGGAGTCGGAGGACAAGCGCGACGAAACAACGATCTTCACAATCACCGACATGAGCCTGAACTGTAACAAATGCGGTCTGGCTACGAGGCTCACAGAGCCGAATTTCCACGAGCCCGGTTCATATGTGGAAAAACAGACGCTAGCCGACGGAAAGAATTTATCGATTGTGGTTCGCAATCGTCAAGGGTATCTGACCCTGGTGGAAACAGAGGAGCCTTTCAAGGTGAGGATCACGGGAGGTTTCGAGCCGATTCTCGTCAAAGACATCGCGGCAGCGATGAATTTCAGCTACTACTATATAGGAAACCTGACGACTCTGACGACAGGCGGCGGAATAAACAGCAATGGAACCTTCGACGGTATGTTGGATATGTTGATGAAACGTACGGCCATCTTGAGTCTGAGCAATCAGAAACCGATCCATCCAGGGGACGAACTTTTCACATACACGAACTGCTATGACGTCGATATCATGCCTTTCGCGTCGCGCATTGACCTATTCCCTGTTTCGATGCAAAATTTGTTCGACTCGATTGGAAAAAAAACGATCCTGTTCGTCGGCCTTTCGATCATAGCGTTTTCTATGACGTCATATCTCTTGCTTCGGATCAGGTCCTTCCAGCTGGGAATTCTGATCACATTGCTTTGGTTCTACTCGTTTCGGTTGTTCAACTCTGGGTTCACCCTTGCCCTGGTGATGAAGCCCAAGGTACCCTGGAGACTCAGGGGCCTCGTGGTGATGTGGGCTTTTAAGGCTCTGATCTTTGCCGCTCTGTTCAGTGCAGTTTGGGTTACGTTCACCGCGACTCCGTCAGTCAAAGGAATCATCGATACCTACGAAGACATGATGTCTTTCATTGTCAAGAAGAACTCGACGTGTTTCATGTCATCAGGCCTCGTTCGTGCCGGATATGTGTACGGCGCGGCCGCTAAGCCAATTTTTGAGCGAGCAAAAGGAACTAGCGACGCTGAAATGATAATCAATCAGCTTATAACCGCTGAGAATCATCCGTTCTGGTTTTACGAGCGCATGTTCATTGTCTACCAGCTGAATAAGTTCGGCTCGGGAAACGACATCCACATCAGCAGGGGTTCGTTCATCATGCAACCCCAGTGCTGGATCATACAGAAGAACTGTGCACTTCTTAGAAGTTTATCGCTTCATCTCAGTCATTATTTAGAGAGCGGTTTGATGCTGCACTTGCAGAGAGTGAGTAACGTTTCGAATCTGCCGCCGCGGCATGTCGATAACACATTCACGCCGTTGATGTTAACTCAGCTGGAAGAGGTATTCGTTTTCGAAGTCACAGCGGCTTTATTCGTAATTTTTGTGTTCGTTTGTGAGATAGCGGTCCAGAGATGTTTGATTGCGAAGGATAAAAGAGGTGCGGCTTCTTATCGGAACGTAGACAGCTTCAGGAGACGAACGTCATACGATGGCATTTATCATCCCAATCCCAACGTAAATGTAAGGAGACTAATTTCCAAGGCCACGGACCGCGAGTATCTTGAAAGGCTCAAACACCGGAAAAAAATCAATCATTCGGATTCCGACTCATATCGGCCCAGATTTGTAGATGATATGGATTGATATGATAATCATGATGAATGGAGTGTGATGTCAGAACGAACCGTCGGAATGGACATTTGGGAACCGGGATGCGAGAGATTCGAGATAACAGGACAGCGGAGAAGTGAAAATAAAATACACAAACTAAACAATCGTGCTCGTCAGTCATTTGGAGCTACTATTTGATACAATTGTGAATATAATCAGTCGAATCAAGTGTGATGTAAAAAGTTGCGGAACGTTGTGAAGCTCGAGCTGAGCTCAAGAGTTTCCGATTGAAATCAATGAACTGGACTCCCTCCACGCCAGAATAATCTCTCCATTGATCTCAGTTCGTGCTCCGTAGAATGCTCTTTCAGATCAGTTGAAGCTTGCAAGTCAATGTGCATTCTAGAGCGCTCGATAGAGTGAGATTTTTATCCCGCAGATATACATTCTCTGCAATTTGTCGAAACCGAATGATCGCAATTCATGAATGCCGACTGTGCATACAATTTCAAAGATCCAACACTCAATTCACACGAATTCGAGTGCCAGGTGGTTTGCTTGGCATAGGGGTCAAGGCTACCGCCTGGCAACCATGGAGAGATGCAGCGCCGCGGGTATTCCCAAAGCCGTCCAGTCTCTCGGGATGTAAAAGGATCTTGAAAATAATAATCACCCTATCGATCCTCCATTCGAGAATGTCCACTTCCCCAAAAGCATGACCGAATCCGAAGAAAAGAGTTCGATTTTGGAGGATCAATATACATATACCACTTCTTTAACCTCATAGGCGGCTGAGCAAAACTCAGAAGTTCGCGTGTTTGATGAAACTTGGTTGCAATGAGTTCTCCGGTCCCACGGTCTCAAGATGTTTGAATCCGTCCATTGTCGCCGAAATTACCGAGGGACAAGAGGAATCTCCTGGATCACAGCTCTCCATCATGGGAACTGAAAACCGCTCTCTCCTCAAAGATCTCCTGAGCTCAGCTTTCTCCCTCTGACTGGGAAAACGGCCTCTTCCGAAACTCGATTGTCTCAATGGAGAGCATCAATTAGGTGCTTTTGGAGAGATCTCACAAGAATATCTCGAGGAATATTCGACGAGAAAAAGGCAAAAACCGAATTTCGTAAATTTGCAAATTCCTGCCTCGCGGCAGCTCAACACGTGGAGGTTGAGTTTGGTCGAATATCGATCGCGGCTGCCTTCAGATTGCTGAGAGAGTGTGCCACAGTCGACTGCCATATGTCTCCGGAGAAGAAAATTTCTTCCAGCTCTTTTCTCTCCTCGAACCCTCAGCAGAGACGAAACAATTGGAGACAACTATTATCTTCGGAGATGAATCGAAGTCTATCGAAGAACCAACGAGGCGACTGATCCACGTATCCGAGGCATCTTCTTCTCAGCGAGGTTCAGGTGTTTCGTAGCGAGCTCGAGATGAATACATTATCCAATCAGAAGAGAGCATTGAACAGCTTTTTTTTCTCCTCAGCTTTCACTATCGTTCGTATCTCGTGGTTCGGGAACAACTTCAACAAGTATGCCGTGAGCCACAAAGAGCAAAGAATTTCCTTGTGTTCGACGGGACGGACTAGAGAAAAGAAAAGAAAAGAGGAACAGCATCAAACCAGTCAACGAACGAGACGCGAGCGAGAAATTGCAGGAGTCGAGGAGACGAGTAGCTGCAGCAGCCGCCGCTGGCGCGCGCTGTGCATACCAAACAAGCTTTGCAACGCTCGCATGCGGGGCTCTCGCAGTGCATACATCGTCGCGGCGCTCATCACCCGCTACCACCTCTTTCTCTCTCGTTCCCGCTAACACCTCCATCGGGAACAGCAGAAACCACAAAGAAAATCAACATACGGAACTGCCGAAATTTCGTTTCTCCTCGGCGCGGCAGAATCCGCTAAATCGGCGGAAGAATAAGACATTTGGTCAAGACCTGATATCGATATCGTTCGAACTTCGCTGAAATGTGTTCGGATTCCGCTGTCACCCTTTGAGTCGCGGTCGAGACTTGTTCACTGACATTTTCCCAGATCTCATGGGTGACATGTATCCTCAACCCAAATATGGGTACATCAAGGGGAAAGAGAGAGAGGAACAAACAAAGGGCTAAGAAGCAGAACAAGGGAGAAAACATCTGCATGCCATCTCTAATGAGCGGTCACTCGCAAACAACACGGATTGAATGGAGCTGAATCTTGGAAAGAGAACAATACAAATCGAATACGAGGAGGGCGTAACAAAAAGCCCCGCATGAAAGTTGATAATTCTCATTAAAAACCAAAACCCGTCTTCGCGGTGTCTCGCAACTTTCCTGTGTCCCATACAAACATTCGTCCCGCCCGCCGACGCTTCGGCCTGCTTGCAAGATTGCTCGTCGTGCATCGAATCGCAATGCTATGATGCTGCGGCCGCGGCGGAAGCAAAGAAGTCCGCCAGCCGACGAGCATTGCGAGCGAAACTCGGGGTAGGTAAACAAACGGAGACAAAGAAAACAGGCTCCGAAGACGACGAGCAAATTTTGACGGAGAGATTGTGGCAACTTGAAGCTCTCGTCAACGAAACATTTACTGAACATCATCTCTGATGTACTTGATTTTCGAAATTAATCCGAATTTTTGGTCGGAATGAATCACGGAACGAGTGTTCAGTCAAACTAGCGTCGAGTCGACAGTTTATCGCGGCAAGGTTCCTCATGATTTCAGTATTTCGTCGAATTCCGTGTCCGATTGAGGGGAATCCAGTGGCCGAGCGCGGTTCATTGTTTCAATTTTGATCAAGACGTCGAAATTTCGATCGAGGGGAAGAGTTGACCCTCCGGCAAATTGAAGCGAACCGCTGTGTGTAAGTGCCGGAGTTCAACTGCGAAAATTGAGATGTCAGGGGATGGAGGCGAGACAACTGAGATGAACTAACAATGTTCGTGTAAACAACGAAAACATCGTTCTCAGGGAATCGAGCGGAAGTGGAGAAGCGACAACGAAAGTTGATCAAAAATGAAGTCCGCTGCGTGGAGAAACTTGGGATACTCTAATTTCGACACCAAAGTTGTCGCCATCGGAGTAAGGTTCCCTGTTCACGTTGGAAGTTTCCGGGAGAAGGCAGTCATTTGGGTTTACTTCGCACTTATCCCATGGAATCACCTCCGGGTTCGCTAATATCGACTACATGCAAGACTTCCGATATTTTCTGATTTGTACGCTGTCCTCTTCCAATCCTCGAAACACCAACTCCTCGAGTTTCCTTATCATGCTAGTGTCGCTCCTGACCTTTGGGTTCGCTAGTACTGTCCTCTTGAGATAACTCAACATCTCGTTCCGCTCACGTGAAAAATCCATTGTGATCTGAAACGCCAAATCTCAGGAAAAGCCCGATCGGCTGAACTCAGGGAAAACAACTTTCCTCGAAGCATTCTCAAACACAGACGTCGCGCGTCGCAACCCCGGGTCGCTTGAAGGGTTACCTCTCGTGTTCTAGGAGCATTGAAGTTGACCTCATTTTCGTTGATGCCTTTTGGCCCGTATCCATCGCAGACGGATGCAGTCGATCTCGGCGATTGTTTCTTCCTGACTGAAGTTTGTTCGGGGAAAGTCTTTTGATGTTCCCCAGGTGGATATGCAACAGCGCCGCCGTCGATCGATCTGGTAGCCCTTCTCGAATTCTTTTTCATCGCTTCGTTGTTCCAAATTTTGTGTTTTCGGCTTCGAAACTCGAGACCATTTAGATTTCCTCTCGTTTGAATCGTCGCGTCCCGGCTGTCAATGCTTAGTGTCGGACCGGAATCGACGCGACGTTCGTGGGATATTGCGACTCGTCCCGAAACGCCGAAAATCTGCCGCGATTCAAGTAGCTTCCTTCTCGTGATCTCCTTTTCACCCTTCTCGAGTGAATCCCTCCGGTGAAGTTTCCATCAGAAATCTCTTTTCTCTGAGTTTCCGAAACGTATTCCGACCCAGGATTCGAATTCCGGCTCACTCTTCAATCTCCGTGGACTTTCGAGTAACACTCGGGGTCGCCGCAACGGATATGCAAATCAAAATTTCGGACGCGAGGTCGGTGGCTGCTGTGAGAGTATTGCAGGGACTGTCGTCGTAGAGACTAGTGTTCCTGTCTTCGTGAGAGGGAGCCCTAACTCGCGAGTTTTCGCACCCTCGGGAGTCGGAAAAGAGAGAATTCAAACCACGCTTGTCGTTAGAGGATCAAAGAGAAAAAGAAGAACAACTTTCGTGCCCTGAAATCAACCACACGTTAAACTTGAAGCCAAAACTAAACCTCGTTTGTTGAAGTTTTCACATAGGGTGAAGCGAGCGAGAAAGAAAGCCTGTTCGATCCTCTTTGAGGAGGACTCTCCAAATATTCGACCTCTCATGAAACTGTGGAAAATAGGACAATATCATTCTGAATATACTTCTTAACACTATGGGTATATTTTCTGGACGCAGCGGACAAGAAAAAGCGATGAGTTTCAGAGCTTCGTTAGCGGACCTGAGTCGAGTGCATTGCGGGAACATTACGGCAACGAGTCTGGAGAGCACGAGTGACGTCAAGAATCGCAGAAGACCCCGAGAAACTATGGGATCTTCCTCTCTGAATCTTTCCCAAACAGCTGAAAACTGTTCGAAAATTAGGTGTTCACATCACGGCTGTGTTCCGCAAACTGCAGAGTTTGCCTTTCTAATCAGTGTCCTCTCGGCTCGCCAGCCCGGGTCGAACTCAACGAGATTTCGAAGACAGCGAGAGAAAGTCGAGGTGGGATCAATGGCCCCTCCACGAATTGCTGGTCACTAATTCCAAACTTCTGTTCGTTTCGACGTTTGATTTCATCTCAGCGAAATCTGGTTCAGGTACTTCAACTCTACTGATATAATAGTTGAAAGCAGTCTCGAAGTGATTTGGCTTCTCGATATCTCAGTCGAAATTCGAGGCGGAAATCGGTTCCTGTTGCGCGCTCGCTTCTGTTTTCAAACAGAAATTCCTCCGAAAGATCGATGTCATGAGAAAAAATTGCGTGCTAGTCGCCATCAGACGTATCGGAGCCGAGTGAAATCCTTGAATCTCCGCCACGCACGGAAAGAGTGTCCATCGCTTCCGATTTTTCCCACAATTCGAAACCCTCTGACTCAGTTCATCATGAACTGTGTCCGTGTTTTGCTGCTTGCTTTTGTGATAGGTTTGTATCCAAATAGTTTCGTCCGTTGCGAGCTGGACGACGACAAAGGTGGCCCGAAAAGTTCAACTGTGACAGATTGAATCGATCGAGTTCTTCCACGCCAGCTCGCGGTTGTTGTGTTGTGTGTTCTACGAAAGACTGTCCTTCCAGCAAGCTACAGAGCGGCGGCTCAGAACATTGAGGGATGTGCCAACTATCAAAGAGTGTGCAGAACAGTTCAATTACGGAAAGAATGTCAGTTCACCCGATGGGACTGCCAAGATTTTGGATACATTGTCCACAACGGTGAGATGGACAGAGATTTCTCCCCTGAGATAACCTTATCGATAACTTTCTCGCGTTCGATCTTCTAACTTTATGAAACTGAGATGGAGACAGTCGTGCCATTCTGGCCACTTACATGTTCTAATCCTCTCTCTTACTTTTGGTTCTAAGATTCAGCCAAAATTCAACCGAATCGAATCGAAGAATCTATCAAGGTCAAGATGAGGCCTTTATCCACTTAACTGGTTTCTACTTCTCTCGGCAGATGTTGACTATCTGGAAATCACCGGAAAGTGTAATGATCGAGGTCCTCGGTACTTCTGCAGCTCCGAGAAAAAAGCGGAAGAATGTAAAGCGACCCAGGAAATCTGCCGGAAACTGGGCTACTGGAATTTCTGAAACGTGCGGTCAGTCGGCCTTGAACACGCTTCCGTCAGACCAGGGTGTTCCTCATCGACAACCGACGTTGCCACGTTCCGCGTTGCTGAGCTCATGTCACCCGTCCGTAGATGCGCGACTCTTTTCCGTTTCTGTTCTCATGAATCTTTTTCCAGCGCCTTCCCTGGAAGTACGGTTTGAACAACCTCACTTTCCCATTGAGCTTTCATCGGAGCGCTCTGAGCTTTGTTTTCCTCGAGTGAGGACCCGCATTCTCGTGTAGTAACATCTCAGCTGGCTTTCCTCACTTCTGTCGACTTTTCTACATATAAACTGAGCGCACAGTTCTAGGTTCTGTATCAGAAACGTGACAGTTCCAACGCCAAAAGCGCACGGCCTAGCCATTTCAGAATTGTTTTCAATCGATCAGCCGACTGATAATATTAATACAAATGTTTATCGTTCTTAGTTCGAAAGTGTCATAAATTATCATAATTTCAGATTTTCACAATCTTCTGTGCCGAGTTTTCGGATGATTTCTGCTTTGTTTTCGTAGATGGCCCACATCCCGATGATGAAATGATCGAATGCGTTATTCCCCTGCGTCAGCCATGTTCCGCAATCCGGGAAGATCTCTCGATCGAACGGCACACCGAAGGAGAACGCTGAGTCTTGGCTTGCGGTTTGTAGGAAATTCCAAACGCACGAAGTGTCGGATGTTATGTTGTGTTTCCTAGAGTTCAAGAGAAAACGATTTCGAGTCAGCCGGAAAACTACTAGAGATCGTCTTAAAAATGGAAAAATAATGGGTGCAGGGTCAGGTTCTTTGATGAAATACTTTACCGAGCGTAGGACTCCATGGGGTTCCCGCAGTTTTCGCGGTATTCGCTGGCGAATTTTTCGAAAGATGAAGATCCCAAGTTCAACTTGTAGCTCGCGCCTGCCAGAATTTTCAACTTGGCGTCCGCCTCGATTACGTCCAGAACTCTGTTCAAATCAGAGCTTACAGCCAGCCATTCCGCAGCCTCGATCATAGAAATCGACGACTCCATCAGAGGAAAACTCAGAACTAACGAGAACAGGACGAGGCTTCCAGCTGTCATGGTGACACTGCGCGGCAGGGAATTCAGTTTTGGTCCACAAAGATTTTATCGCGTCAAATTACAGAGAGCGAAAGAAACTGGAACGTAATAGATCGTTAAACGTTTCAATCCACCAAGTGTCGATATTTGCTCAGATTTGGACGATGATATTTCGAGTTATCATCGAGCATTCCGAACGCTTTTCAAATTTGCTTCGATTGAGTGTGTTATACCGAGAGGGATGTCAGGAATCACGAGCTCCACCGAACTCCAGGACTAGAATTCAACGGGAAGCGTGGTCTGCGGAGAATCTTCTCAATTCGCTTTTCGGGCGGCGGTTGATGACCTCTCCATTCTGGAAATGATAGCAAAAATTATCAAGCAGGAGTTTAGGAAAGGATCCAGGTTCAAACCCCGCTGTTCGATGAATCGATGGTTCAAACAGGGCCAAAAGGGGTCATTGAGTTTTCCGAAATTTTGGTCCAGTTCTCATTGGGACCGAAACTAAGATCGTTCTATTTAATGTCTCGAGAAGGGAGCTTGTGGTTCCAAATGTTGAACTCGTCCATCACGCCCTCCGATGGGAAGACCATCTTTCTCAACCAATGTTACGCTGTTGTTGCATCGCTCGGACGACGCCGCAAGGTCGGAATCCGCATCGAAGGAGTTGTCGTCTTCTACATAGTTGCTTCTAAGACTAGTGCTGACCTACTGCATTACGATTTGGGGAGAAATCTGTAGCATCACTTGAATGATGGAATTTCTATAAAAACTTCGATCTCCTGCTTCTGTAGACTCATAGCATTTTGAGCGCAATGAATATCAACTTCGGAATTAGCCAACGATTCGAACCAACCTCTATAGGCTTAATTGTACGGAGCAAGAAGATTGTTATCGCAAACGTTCGATCCTTTCACTGCCGAGAGTCATCACTATGCAGCAGCTACTCAGCTGTTGTCGTCTTTTTCCGTTACCAAACGTGCAATGTGAGAGCCACGAAGTGATCGCAAACACGTCGAATCCGAAGCCTGTCGGGCTTGCTTGTATAGTTTATTGTACTGATTTACAGAAACGAATTCAATTAAGTAATTCGGAGGATCCAACTTGTGATCCCGCCATGTGGATTATCAGATCATATGAAACCACACGAATAGTAAAGCCTTCCTAGATGAGAAGTGTCATCTGGATCATTTGATTCGATACGTTTTGTATCATGCGCCTACCTGATCCTTGAAAGTAGAAACAGTTTCCCGTCGCTTAGCGGTTTCGTGGAACTTGAGAAGATACGTATAGTATTTCTAGAAACGATTTTCACCGGTTTTCAGGGGCGTGAAATTGCTTCGAGATCAGTTCATCACTTTTTCCCTCCATGTTCAGAGATTCTAAATTATTCTCTATTGGAATATCTAGCATATTTTCCTCGGAAATTCACCTCAAAATGAATCTCGAAATCTATCTGGGCCACTACCTCGCTTTTCGGGCGGCTGGTTCTAGAGAACTTCAAGGATGGCCACCATAGGAAATCACTATGCGAGCTTTTCTTTGAGAATCGTTCTTCGAGACACCAAATCAAAGTATTTAAGTTACTCGAATAGCGCCTGTTTCTCCTTATCACTCAGCCATGGTGTATGTTCATATGTATTCAACGAGTGAAAACTGGGTTGTTTCTTCAAGTTTACGTCTTTATTGCAAGTCTCAAATCCTCACATAACTTGTCAAGCAATCTCTAACTAAACGGTGGAGAGTTCTTTTTTGACGAATAGATACTCGCAGCCCACCCTGCCCTCGTTTCCGCAGCTTGTACAAGTGGATAATGCAAAGTTGCCGTCCAAAAGACGTTGTATGGTGGTCAAAAGTTGAAACTTCGAGAATCCATTCAAAGGGAACCGATGAAGGTGATTCGAGTCCGAACTGAGCCACGGCGACGAAGCCGAACTTTCCAAGCTGTCAACGATCTCCGGGAACGTTTCCTCAACAAGTCGTCGATCTCCTGATACCAAAATCCGTTCTCCTGCAACGAAGACTTCGGTTTGAATGGAGAAGAAAAACTCGTTTCTTCGAACGAGAGCTTTCGAGGGATCTGTTTTGATCCGACAAACCTAAATCTGGCGACGTGCTAAGCAAGATACATTGGTGAGTTTGAACGCTGTCGCGGCGACAAATGCGCTTCAGCTCGGGGCTGGAGCTCCGCGTCTTCTTGGAGAGAATCTGCAGCTCCTGGTTGAGCAAGGGAATATCATAGAACTTCGCTTCCTCCATCAGCAGATTCAGCTCGGAGAAATCTTTCGGAAGCACAAGCCGTCCGAAGCGGAGAAAGTTGAGAATGTGCCGAAACGAAGGACCATCGCGATCGATGAAGTAGTGCTGCTTGAGAGTGTCGAGCACTATGGGTATCGATCCATTGAACAAGCGACCGATCTTTGAGTCTGGGTACCTGCAAGAAATCATTCCTAATTTCGAAGGGAAACCATCCAAGAGAACTTTGTTGATTTTCGAAATCTCGATTTAGAATCGCGCTTCTGGCGAAATGCGAACCTGGTCAAAGTTTCGAGCGAAGACGTGTAGGTCACTCCCCCCACATCGATGTGCACCGGGGCTGTGTAACGGGACGGAGCTGCTGCACAGGGTATGCCTGAGATCTTCGGAGTATCTGAGGCAAAGAGCTCACTGCTGGACGATGTCGCCGGTGTTGCAGCTGCTGCCGCCATCTGTAGAAACTTGTGATCCACCCACGACCTGGAGGAAAAGACGAGATGATCAGATGGCTCTGACCCGCGGCCCCTGCCGAACACTTCGCGGTGGATCTTACCGAGGCGAGTTCTCCAAATTGTGGTTAAGCATGGCAGCAGATCGCCGACTGCCTCTGCGCGGCAGGAAGTCACCGAGTCGCAAACTTTCCTTGAAATCACGTCCGCTGAGGAATGGATAAACTTTCAGAGAATGAACAGTGGACAAAGTGTGCACTCTGACTTCGGCTCATTACACTGCTCACAAAACCTCACAATCAAGAAATCAAAGATCACCTGTTCGCCAATAACGTTGAAAGTGCAGGTGGCGAGCGACTCGGGGATCGTTCTCCGCTCGGAGGACGGGACATGATGTCGTCGAGTGAGCGGTCTCCGGGTGTTCGGGTTGACTTCCAGGAGGCGGCTTCTGCAGGAGCGGGAGGAGGGTCGAAGAGAAGCCACGCCCCTACAACCTCCGAGGATTTGTCGGTTTCCCTTCCATCCTTCCGATCACAGCGCGCATCTTTCCCCGAACGCGAGCTCCGGAGCAGAAAGACGGTGTTCTTAATCAATTCATAGAGCGAGTGTGTCATCGAAGGCTCAGAGTCGTTTTTTGCTTCAGCATCTTTGTCGACCACAAATCTTTCCCGTCATCTACTCGTCTGGATCCCTTGTATGGATAGTCCTCACAGATCAAAGTTGATCTCGAAAACCTGGGGTTCCTGGAGTTAACAAGACGAAGTTTCTGACAGAGTTAGTTTTGCGAGAATGGACCATTCGCCGATCCGTACAAGAATACATGAGGTCACGCCTCATGCAAGCGTTCCCGACCGCTTTCTCCAATCGGCGATATTCCAACGGTTTCCAGATTTGGAATTTTGGACTTGACGGAAAACAACTTGTTGGCAATATATAGGAACGGAGCGCGAGCGTATTTCGGAAAAACAAGTGGCTTTATTCGATATTATCTGTCTGCACTAGGATTCATTCTCAAGCTGCGAATGTAGAAAACCATGTAAGAGAGAGAGAGAGGGAGAGGTATTCTCGGTGCTGTTTATTAGATGGAATCAGATCCTGAGCATGTTTGTGATCCGTCGCCCATAGACACACTTCACCAAGTTCCTGGCCAAGGGCAAAGCAGCTTTGTTTGACGCCTGCGACAGGGCGTCCAAGATACGCTGCGATCGTTCCTCTCTGAATATCAGGAGTTCGTCTTGGCCCATCCGAGAAACAATCTGCAATTTTCAAATATCAATGAAAGGCCACATGTTGGACGGCCACAAATGCCGAAGCGAACCTTGATCAAATGTTGGTGAAAATTTCAGTATCGATCCAAGAGGTCGCTCACCTTCGCCCATTGAAGCATTTCGACGTTGATTCGTCTTTGTAGTCGGAGTCCTTCGCGGGCGAGGCAGACTGGATTAGAGACGACCATCAACGTGAACCGCAGAGTCCGGAAGCAATTCTCAATCATTCTCAGTTGCTCCAAAACCCTGGAAGAAAAACAAAATGAAGAAGGCACAGAGATATAATAATCGAAGGACATTTTGGGAATAACGAACTCGGTTTCTTCAACCCAAACTGAACGCTTGGTTCGAATCGATCGACCCATCGAAGGAGAAGTGGCGCCCACGTACAAATTTCGAATTCGATCCAAGAAGTCTTCTGTCCTCGCCAGCGTCATGTTCACGATGATCTGTGAGGACAAGCGCATCGACGACGAAACATCCGTCACTGCGGATTCGATCTCGCGACTCAAGTTCCGACGACTCATGCCTATGGCCCTAGAAGCGCAATCTGACTTTGAGGCTGTGTCTGAAATAGACTCGAAATTATTTCAGGTTCGAACGGAACAGCTTGTTGGCAATCTTAAGAAGACGATTTGGAAAATCATCGAACGTTTCGAAAAGTTTTGTCACAGTGAACTTCAACCATCGATTCTTGCTTTTTCCACTGATGAGGCTCGCCGGGGAAACTTGAATCCAGAGGCGTAAAACTCGATACAACTCCGAGGAATCTGATCGTGAGGTTGAAGACTTCAGAGTTTTGATGACACAATCGGACTGGCATAACCGGACATGAACTTACTGTCTTCCCTAGCGCTTGAGCGAGAGGTCATCATCACGAGGAGCATCGCTTCGAGCATGATGAAGTTCGAAACAATCACAGCACAAGCGGTCATAGAAACCATCGCTGAAGCATTCAGGACAAACTCAGAGGAAACATCCGACTCGATCCAAACTTCGGTCCAAACAAAAAGATTGAAAACGTTCCATGCCACCTTCCCTCCGCAGTGTCCTTGAGTTCCAGGAAACACGGTGGCTTCAGGCTGGGCTCACATTGTCAGCTTGAAGACCACACGTTTCGGTTGACGGAAGATTCCGAAAAATGGATCTCCGTGAAACAGTGATCCGAGCAGAACGAACCGATTCGATGCATCCCCGGGAATCGCGACTGTGAGCACCGAGTGAACCAGAATCCGTCCGAGTTAACAGATTTCAGATGTTGCGTCGTATCGTCCGGTTACCAGCAGAAGCTCGGTCTGTCTGTTATTGACAACACCCACTCGTAAATATGTCCTGGGACCGTCCCCCGAACGTAAGATGACGAAGTTCATGCGGACTTGTCTGCCCTCTCACGAATCACAAGTGGACAGCGAATCTGGCTCAAGAGCGGACCTTTTCTAATGTGCAGTTTTGGCTTTCGGTGCTGACCTCCGGTGAGAAACAGTGAAACGATAGATGGTGGGGTTGTGGTCTTCGGCATCAGGAGCGAAATGCTTTCTGAACTCGCTCCAAGGAAGATCCTGAGGTGCGACACTGAGGCTTGAGTGATTACTCCGGATTCGCGTGGCGTCCTTCATTGAGAAGAACCTATTCACAAGCTCGATCTCCAAAGAATCCGAAATCGCGAAAGGAAAAGTGGTTCTAACCACTACTATCATACGAATTCGCAGCTCCGTGAGCAGTCGACTTCTCGGCCTCGTCTAACGAAACGAGGAATACTTCGCGAAAGAATCCAGAATGGCTGCGTTGTGGAATCCCACAGAAAAAACTCTCGTTCACATCTTGCTTCTCTCATCGATGGTGCCTGCAGTCACTGCGCAAGATATAGATTTCAATAGAGAATTGGGTGAAGCTTATGCCAATGTAGTGGCAAACAGCCTTCATCCTTCGCTGGATCGCTGTGAAAACTTTTATGGATACGCGTGTAAAATCGTCAACTCCTCGAAAATGGATTCTTTCCGCTCCTGGGGCATAGATTACCTTGATTCGTTGGTTGAAAAAGCGCTCAAGGAAGCCGACAGGTTGTACACGGATAGAGAGAAGTCAAATTTTGTTCCCGACTCGATGGCCCAGATGCTCAAAGTTTACAAAAGTTGCAAGGATCGACATAAGTTAGCGGAAAAGATAGTAGAATCGAAGGGATATCATGATTTCATGCGTGATAGCGGTTTGAATCAGACGAAACTGTCGGAGAAACGATCGGCTTTCTCTATAATCGTTCGGCTATCACTAGTGTGGGGTATCGAAACGCCGCTGCTCAATTTCGAGATCAAACCAGGACTGCCAGCAAACCCGGAACGAATTGTGATTCAGGGAAACAGGATTCCAGGACAGCGTAGTCCGAGAATGTTTGCCATGAATCCATCCCCTTTCGCTGACATCGAAACGGAGATGAAGTCTCTACGACGGAAATTACTCGAAACTGTCAAAGTCCACCAGAAACGTGACGACATCCCCGTGCCAGAAAAATTCCTCGATTTGTTCCAGCGGTACTACGCAGTCGACGCCTTCATTCGCGATATTTCATCCAGTACCCAGTACTTCGCCAAAGTCAAGGATTTCTACTCCGGAACTTTCCAGTCGTTAGAGAGCGATCACAACCTGGATTGGGCCACTGCGTTGAACTACAACCTGCGACCTTTTCTTCACATCACACCAGAAACCCGAGTGGAAGTTCAGAATTTGGGCTTCGCAATGGCTCTCGCAGAACTCTCCATGGATCCTCGGTTTGAACTGCTCTTCAACGGCTACGTCGTCTCATGGTACCTGATGAACTTTGCAAAGAACATTGGAGGAGAGTTCGAGAAAACATTTTGCAAGCTTCCGGGAATGAAGTGCGAGACAGACGAGATGTTTTGCATAAGACAGGTTCGTCGAAACTTTACGCTCGCCTTGAGACGAAAGAGAAATGACGAATCTGAGACGTCATCGTTTTCAGACGAGGATGCTTTTGCCCGGCTCTTACAACGGTGTCGTTTTGAGGTTCTTCATGCCTAGCAGAGCTGCTGGAGCTTTAGTAATGAACGTCGCGGTGACTCAGGCTCACCTGGCCCAGGTTTGATTCTAAATCGTCGGATATTCTTCTCTCTTATTGTGAGACTCCGGATAATGGAAGATCGGAGGATGGAGCGAGTCATTCATTTCGTGTTTCCAGCTGATCAAGGAAAGTGAATGGGTGCCTCAAAAGAGCAAGGCGATGATGATCCACAAAATCCTCTCGATGATGGTTTACGTTTTTCAACCGTCACATCTGAACGACTTGAGGGGAACCGAGCATCGGATGGTCCCGCGGAGATTTTTCTTCCTCAATATCTTGCATATAAAGAAATCCACAGCTGAATATCGGCTGACGTCGTTCTACCGAAAATACACCCGAGGGGCCTACATTTGGGGCATCGTGGACCCGCCCACGGTTAGATCTCCATCCTTGCTTCCCCGATGGATTCCATCAAATGCCGTGGTGTTTCTCAAAGAACGGCAAGTCGTTTGAATGAAGTCTAATCAATTTCAGACACCGGAACCCAAGTACGATCCGTATCTTAATGCGATCATAGTTCCGTCAACTTTCGGGATGTTTCCGTACTGCGCAGATTTGGGAGATTTCTTGCCGGGAATTATCTCTTCCGCTTCCATGACCCTGGGCATCGGAAAAGCTTTAGCCCGAGCGTTTGACATCGGAAACGGCGCTTTCGACCAATGGGGAAATTCATTCGAACTAGGTGGAGCGTGGCAGGGGACTGTGACCATCATAATGATGGTATGTTTGCGTGTTTCTATCGCTTATAATTTATTGATTTGTCGGTACAAGGTGTACTCGCGACAGTTTTGGACCATTGAACGGACTTAATTCTTCTCAGACACTTACCTCTTCTGTTTTCACCAAATGCTAGTTTGCTATTTCAGATGAAGACAAATTGCTATGAGAAGATGTTCGCCGAGAATGTTGTGATCGACGGCAAAGAAGTCTCCTATGCAGAGACCCAAAGTTCGGACGAGATTCAGGCCGACGCGATCGCGTTCGAACTCCTGCAGCATGGTCGAGAATACTGGAAAGCTCAAGCTGACTTACCAGTCATCGTGATGGAGAAAATTCAGCAGTTGACGGCAGATCAACTGTCGTATGTTGCGGCCACCCTCCCTTACTGCACCAGGCAAAATTCAAAGTCTGTTTCGGAGTCAGTTGACCACGGACTACCCCTTGAGGGTCTCCGGTTCAACAAATTCCTATCAACGATTTCAGATTTCCAATCAACGTTCAACTGCAAACCACGGGAGCAGCGTTGTTCGTTTTTCTTGTCGTAGATTCCGCGGGACTTGTTTCATCGTGAATGTTCCTCTTCCAATACGATTGGGCGAGAAGATCAAGGTGGCTGATCTTCCTACCCTTCGATGCCTACATTACGATATTCACAAGTGATGAGGACGGTCCAAATAAGCTTCCATGAAGAAGTTGCAAGTTATCGATCTTGGTTCTGCGCTTCTTCGCCGCGCACAATCGTTGGGTCCGGCAGCACTCTGTTGAATATATAAATCTTCGAAGTCGTTCGGAATCGGCAGCAACGCGGCAGGCGACTCGGAAGAAAGTTGAGCCTGAGCGTTCCCGACCCCTGGTGTTGGAACAAACGCTCGCGCGTTTTAGGCGGCAGTCATCGTCGCTGCATCTCCTGTTGCAAATCATGTACAATCAAAGGAGCATCTTGAGAGCAATCGTTATCTATCAACTTTTTCACTACGGCTTTCTTTTTTGTTGAAGTTTCCTTGTTTTCTTGCGATTGGAATCAATACCGACACTCTGGAACATCGGTTCCGAGCGGGAACACTCGTATTCCGAGTTTTTCCAGCTCTTTCCCACATTTATATCGTACGGCATAAGTGCGCTAACGGTAATGGTGCTCGGGACACAGTTCTAGGTCCAACATGATACGATATCTATGCACTCGCTCATTTCCAGCATTTCAAACGAATTTTGCTGTTCAAAGCTATGAAAATAAATAGACTCAACGGACGCTCGGCTCCGAAAACCTCGGTGACATTTTCACAATTCATTGCATTAGAGTAATACCTCGACTAGTATCGATCCCTCCCCCTTCGATACCCCGATGCCTCGATACCTTTGATACCCTCCCCCTCCCTTGGGGGAGAGAATTTTCACCGAATGTCCTCCAGGTGGAGCTTGAGCTTCTGTTAGATCCAACTCGACATGAAGCTGCGATCTTTCGCCGACGAGCTACATCTTTGCTTCTCTTGGACGGCTGCATAAATATTAAATTCTCCCTCTTTCCGGCGTTGGAAAAAGACGGTCCAACAAATGAAAAGCGAACGTGGCTTCCCGTTATCTGAAACGAACCTCGGAAAGACGCACGACTCTCCTTGAGGATATTCCAAACTAAATCCATGACTTTATTTTGATTCAAGTCTCCAAAATGTAAGTATGTAATTAACCCATCATTTGATATGCCAGAGTTGCTCCTACGCCGGCGATACTTCCGATAAGATACGGCGCACCGGTCATCACAAAGTTGAATGGATTCGGTCTTTTCCACATGAGCTGACGGAAAATTTCTATACCCATCGCACTTTGCGGCGGATAGCGGAATTTGCCGAGATATTCCCCCACTGGATTGAAGTCTCTCTGAAGAACAGGTTTCTTGTTGCTGAAGCAATCGAACGAATGCTTCCCATGGTATCGACCCATTCCCGAGGGTCCCACTCCACCGAAAGGCACGGAGTCGATGGTCAGCATCACGAGGACATCGTTCGCGCACGCAGATCCCGAAGACGTCTGCTCAATGAAACGGTCGATCACCTTCTGATCGCGACTGAAAATGTAAGCTGTGAGTGGTTTGTCTCGAGCGTTGATGAGGTCGATCGCCTCTGAGAGATCCTTGACCTTGATAACGGGGAGAATCGGACCGAAAATCTCTTCCGCCATTATGGGATCAGACATCTTCACTTCTCTCAGCAAAGTTGGCGCCACGTAGCACGATTCGACGTCGACTTCGCCCCCGAAAACCGCGTTGGTTCCCTGTAGGAGACTCTGGAGTCGTTTCGCGTGCCTCGGACTCACTATGCGTCCGAAATCTCTAGATTTTCCTGGTTCATCGCCGTAAAACTGTTTCACGACACGTTTGCAAGTTTCGATAAAGTCTTCATAGATGTTCTCTGGAACGAAAACGTGATCGGGACCGACGCATGTTTGGCCGGCGTTGACAAACTTTCCCCAGAGAAGCCGTTTCGTGGCGACCTCCAAGTCGACGTCACTGTCCATGTACACCGGACACTTTCCTCCGAGTTCGAGGACGATCGGCGTGAGGTATTTCTGAGCGGCGGCGTGGACGATTTTCCCACCGTTGATGGAGCCCGTGTAGAAAATGTGATCGAATTTCTCTTTCAGAAGTTCAGCGGATTCGGGTATCCCGCCGGGAATCACCAAGAACGCGTCAGGGTCCATGTAACTTGACATTTTCTCCATGAGAGCTGCGGTTTCAGGAGAAAGGTCTGATGGCTTGAAAACAACGGCGTTCCCGGCAGCTATGGCTCCGACTCCGGGACTCAAAGTCAGCATAACGGGATAGTTCCAGGCTCCCATCACCAAACAGACGCCGTAGGGCTCATTCCACATGTACAGGGTGTCCATGATGGAAAGCGCGTTCCTGGTGATGGGTTCGGGCTTGACCCATTCGTGGATCTCCTGAAGTGATGCGCGGATTTCGTTGATGACGAATTCTACTTCGAACATGTCGGCTTCCATGTCGTTCTTGTTCAGGTCTTTCTTCATGGCGTTTTTGAATGCTTGCCGGTGTTCCTCCAAGAACTTCTTCATGTTGTTCAGTTGTTGGATGCGCCACTTGACGCTCTTCGTCTTGCCTGTATCGAAATTTCCCAAAGTGGGTCAGACATTCGCGCAAACTTTGAAGTGATGTTCGAAAACGGATGGAAAAGACAGTGCCTTACCAGAAGCGAACGTTCTTCGAAGTCGATCGAGCCGCTCAGTGTATTTCGTGTGAACCTTCTCATCGCCACCGAGAGTGTGGAAAGGAATCACGGTGTCTGACATCGCAGGATTGGACGTCGGTCCTCAAATCAAAAGTCGGAAAATTTGATGTTACACGACTGTGTTCGAGCGTGGTGCAGCTTAGAGTCCGCACTCTTGACCACTAACTGTTTCAAACGATATTCTGTTGAGGTTCTTAGATTCGGTGCGGAGTCGAAATGGAGGCCGGTGCTCGATTCTGGATCAACCGAGCGCATCGGATTCTTTTGAGGATTTTTCAAGGTTCCGCGAAACCTGCGCTTCGCAAAGCGTAACTCGGGTGCCTACACCGCTTGCCAGCGTACATGATCAGCACAGAGCAAGGACTCTGATCCGTTAGCATAGGATTTGCCCCACCCTTCCAACAACTTCTCGAAGCGAAAACAAGCGTCTCGATCGATAGGGATCGATCTCATGCTTGGTGGTCTGGAAAATTCGAACACTTTCATGCGGAGCAGTCTCCGAAGAAAGAAATGCAGACCCTAAATCTTTTCTCATTCACCACTGTTCTTATCATTTTACTTTGATGTCCGGGAATATTCGCAGGACTCGGCCCACATTTAAGTCTCAAATGCTCCCTCCATTTGTCGTAATGACTGACTAATGTTTTAGCGGAATTCAGATTCCGTCAATCAACCGCGAATATTTCAACGATTCCTCTTTTCTATTCCTCCAGAAACTGGTCGCTAGGTTCCCCGAACTATTCCGTTTCCCGCCGCTGAGCAAATGATCAAGGACGCACGAATTCGCATTGGATTTTTATACAAATTCAAGTTCACTATTCTGAAGACGCAATACGATAAGTAGAATAAGCTAAATCCACGCTTTTGAAAACGGGGTAAATTTATTGAACAGAGGAGAATCTCACTCGAACGAGTTCTATCACATAATCAGAATAATATTCTTCGCAATCATCAGATACAGTCCTATGTACATTCACCCAAGCGGAGTGATGTGTGCGTTACTTGGATCTTACGACAATATAGAGGAAATTGTCAGCATAACTCATATTGACTCCTAACCACTGCAGGGGCGCATCCAAGGGAGCGGGGACACCATGGAGGAGCACGTCGTACTTTTCCTCCGAAAAATCTTTGATCCAATCACTGAGAGCCTCCCGAAGCGTTAGCGGCTCGTTCGCCGCGTTGCTAATTCCGACTAGTTTCTGGAGTTGGCGACAATTCTCTGATAGGAAAACTCGGAGAGGAACGTGTTTCCAGGGCTCCCCAGTGAACATGAGTTTCCGGTTCACCGCCCAGAAGTTTTCAGTCTGAAACGAAGAAAAACCACAAAATTTTAATTTCCCCCGTACTTTCTGTCAAATAGTCTCTGCCAATTGAGTTAGGCAAGCCGACAGAGAGGAAGAAAAACTCGGAGCTCACCCTTAGGCTGTGCAAAGCTGCCGACATTTGTCTTCGTTCGCCTTGCGTCATGGTGTTCATGACCTTTTTCCGCGTTTTCAGGAAATCCGCTTCTTTAAGACTGTTCATGAACTGTGCTTCTGCGACCTGTAAAAAAGAAGAGTATTTCTCAGATTTCCGCGAGTCTTTTCGGAACGGTCCTTTTGTTGCATCAAGTTGAAATGTCCGATGTCGGTGAACCGATGGAAATGCTTCGCTGTTTCCCGTACCTGGCGATTGGGGCAAGCTAATACTTCTTTCGCCGGGAAGTCGTTGAAATGAACCGTTATATTCCAGGGCAAAGAGGCATCCTTCGCCAGAAGGTCGAACAAAAGTCCGATTGGGTATTGCCATCGGAGCGGTACGAGGTTATATTCCAGCCAAATCGGGGATGAACGACTTTCTTCCGCCACAAATCGAGCTAAATGCCGCTGGACCTAGAGGAAAGAAAAAAATCTATCAGCCATCCGTCGAGGAACACAAAGTTCCGGGCAGAACTCAAACTAGGGTCGACCTCGAACTTCGATTCCGAATCAAGGATCTCCTGGGCTAATTCGGGGATCGTGGTCCAAATCATCCAGTATCGTGCTATCGTCACTTCTCGAGGCGAAGAAGTGAATCCGAGAGACTACTAACCTTTTCCCATAAAAGCGGGAAGTATGATATCCGAGGTAGCATAAGGAAAAAAGGTTCTGGATTTTGAAGCGATGTGCATTCCTGGGGCGCTAGCTTGAAACAGGCTGGAATGCACCCTGCCCAAATGGCTTCGATCACTTCGCGATCTTCGGACATCTGCAGCGGAAGCAAAATCAAAGTTAGACTCTGCAAGCAGTTGAAAAGAGCCCCTGGGGGTGCACTAATATCCTGGAGGGCTCGTGTCGTAGAGAAACGTCAGATATCGGTGACAAATCTGGTCACTTCCGAGCTCAGGGGGACAACTGGGAGAATAGCGCCCGTAGACTGCAGTCGATCAGGTGTTCGATGTAATATTTGAAGAAAGCGCGAAGAAACTCTCGGCAACTCGGCCCACCTTTCTGCAGAATCCTTGGAGTGGGCAGAAGATCCAGTTGAATATACAGATCTCTTGGAGGAAGTTCAATTTGTCATCAGTTTGCGGAGTCACTGGCTTACTAAGGGACTCGATAGAGTGCTTTCAAAAAATCGCCACATCTGATGCGGAGCCTGTTGACAAGACTGATGCTTGTGATTTTTGCTGATGCTGCTCTGTGTCGGGGAGCGCTGTCATTAATTCGTTATTCGGAAGCGAATGCCGCCAAAAAAAACATCAGTGGCCGATAAAGTTTGTAAATTTGCGTATTCCGGGTGCTGCCCGTGAGGCTTATCTAGCTTCTTCAATGCATGAGCCGCTGAATTTTCCAGAATTAAGGATCTCGCCAGCATCATGGGGGTGATCAAAAATATTTCGTAGTTTTTCCGGAACCCCATGATTTCTGTATTTCCAATCGCAGAACGGATATGTTCTGTTTAGAGCATGAAACACTCGAGTCAAACGTTGCGCGTCATCGTTTTATTCAAAATCAAACTCCGAGTCACCAGCGATGCCGGCATAACAGTCAACTGTATTGAAAGCTGCGGCTGTAAATAGTATTTTCATAAAAAAAAACATTCGTCATGGACGATGCAATGCTCGGTGGATCTCACTGTTTGTGCTGATCATACGTCGAGAGATACTGATAGAGAAAGACACCGCCGACACCGAGAGCGGCGCCTATCACGTAAGGAAGGGCTTTGCACGCGAATCCGAGGGGATTCGACCTTTTTGCCATGAGTTGCTGGAAAAGTTTCAAATTACCATCGGTGTAGGGGGGGTAACGTTTCTTGCCCAAAAACTCGCCGATCGGGTTGAAGGATCGCTCAAGGACGGCTTTCTTGTTGCTGTAGCAGTCGAAACTGTGCTTTCCATGGTACTTTCCGATTCCAGAGTTTCCTACTCCTCCGAACGGGAGCGTGTCGAGTGAGAGCTGAATGATAACGTCGTTAACGCAAACCGATCCCGAGGTTGTTTCGCTAATGAAACGTTTGATGACTCGACTGTTTTTCGCGAAAATGTAAGCCGTCAAAGGCTTGTCTCGGGAGTTGATGTACTCTATCGCCTCAGTCAAGTCTTTGATCTTCAGTACAGGCAGTATCGGACCAAAAATTTCTTCCCGCATGATCGAGTCTGTTTTCTCCACATTTTGAAGGATGGTCGGTGCCACGTATCGGTTGTTGGCGTCCGTCTCGCCGCCGACAACAACGTTGACGTTCTGAAGAAAACTCTCAAGTCTCTTTGCGTGACGCGCCGTCACTATCCTGCCGAAGTCCTTCGATTCCTTAGGATTGCTACCGAAAAACTCGACAGCCACCGTCTTGCAGATGCTGATGAACTTGTCGTAGATCGATTCAGGGCACAAAATGTAATCAGGAGCCACACACGTCTGTCCGGCATTGATCCACTTTCCCCATAGAATCCGTCTGACAGAGATTTCCAGGTCGGCGCTGGGGTCGATGTAAACGGGTGACTTTCCGCCAAGCTCGAGAACGATCGGCGTCAAATGTTCCTGTGCTGCAGCGTAGACAATCTTGCCCACGTTGACGGAACCAGTGTAGAAAATGTGATCGAACTTCTCTTTCAACAGTTCCGTTGTTTCGGGAACTCCGCCGTTGATCACCAGGAACGTCTCAGAATCGAGGTTGTCGGTCAGTTTCTCCATGAGGGTCGCTGTCGCTGGGGAAAGATCCGACGGTTTCAGAACTACCGCGTTTCCAGCTGCGATCGCGCCGATCGCGGGGGAAATCGCGAGATTCACCGGATAGTTCCACGCTCCCATGATCAAGCACACCCCGTATGGCTCGCTGTGGATATACGGGGTGTCTAGAACGGTCATGGGGCTCTTTCCTGCAGGCTCGGGTTTCACCCAGTCGTGAATATCCGCGATGGCGCCCTTGACTTCGTTCAGTGTTACTTCGATCTCGAACAGAACGCTCTCCATCCTGTTTTTCTTCAGATCTTTATCCAGAGCCTCGATGATTGCTTCGCGGTTCTCTTCCAGAAAACGCGCGAGCTGCTTCAGTTGCTCAACACGCCACTTGATATTTCTGGTGCGTCCTGGAAGGTATGGGTAATTTGTGAACGACGGCAATGGAGCGAACGATGCGGCAAATATTTCGAATTCATTTGAAAATTCCCAATGCGAGCTTCGACAAACATTATGTTCGAAGAATACAACAAGAGATCATCGAAGCTCCACAATGTTCCGAATGTCGATGTCGCAATCTCTTCGGACATCGATACTTCTGATGCTCACAAAATAAAAGACCTTCAAATCACTGTCAAGCGCGATCGATCTGAGATGGAAGGTTGCACCAGTATACGCAGGCGACTGGATTACGGATTGGTATCGAGCGGTACCGTACATATCAGCATTCGCGCACGCAACGATAATTTTTTTCCTGGCAACAATGTTCAGCCGCTGGAAGAGCCTCTCGATCGATTTTGTTATTCACCTGATGCGAACGTCGTGCGGAGTTTGTCGATCTGAGCCGTGTACCGAGTTTCGACTTTCTCTCCGCCGTCCAGCGTGTGGAATGGTTTCGCGGCCTCCGTCATTTTCGTTTTGATGATTCTGCGGAAAATGGAAACTTTTAGAAAAATATAGATTCATATTCAGATTCAGCCCTTTTCTGATTTGAAGCGAAAGCAAAGCTTTAATCCGTTGGCTTCATGTATCGGTCGCACTTTCCGACCGACGGAGCTCAAGGCCACGCATCAGATGAAGTCAGAAAAAGAGAAACGATTGGTCGCCAAGTGATCGTGTCTTCTCTGAGAAGAAAACACAGGGAGCCGAGAATGCACTTGGAGAGTTCCGAAATAGCCCGTTTTGAATTACATTTTGGATCGCCTCAAGAAGGAGTGTCAGGTCGTCCGGGTCGCGCTTGCGGTGTTCACGGTGACAAGCACATCCTAGCAAGCCGGCCAGCAGCAGCAACCTTTCGCTCTCACGTTTTTCGTGAAAGAAACAATTACACGAAAGAAACAAATCCAATTGAACAAAACACAGAAAATCAAAATCCGAATCGGACTGCTCACTTATGAAACGTCACTTGAAGTAGTCCTCGATTTCCCTCGACAGATGAACAAACAGATATTTCGGATGCTGAGATGTGGGGCTGTGTTGATGTTTTCGGGAGAGGGACTCTCTCGTCAGGGAAAGAGAAGCCGATTCGAGAAGCTCTGTGAGGGGTCTCAAAAGTATCATCGGCCTAATGTTCAACTCTCTAAACAGAATCTTTCATTTCTCAAAGCAGCGACCGAACGCATAAATGAATAACGATTTATTTTCCTTCATGAGGATGGTAGAACACGGCGGCAATCGGAAACGGCACCGGCCATTCGCCGCTCTCAAGGTCGTCTAGATAGAAAACAAAAAAAAAACTCCATTTGCTTGTTTCAGCATCGTCGCCGATTATTATCCATCGCAGCATGCAAGTGTCAATCTCATCCTCCGGAAAGCAGTTCCGAGCGAGAGCAGTGACCAAGTGGAAGGATGATGATTTTGAAGGAGACGTGTAATCGAATTCCGACGGCGCGCCGCCAGTGGAGCGAAGAACTCCATGAGTGCAATCGAGTTTCCAGAGAGCCTTACTGAAGCATGAAAGCCCTTTATGGTGAGGATGAAGCAGACATACGACACAGCAATTTATGCAACGCCTTCGAACCGTGCTGCGAGAGCAGTGAAGTGCGAGACATTGAACATCAGGAGATTCAAGACTCGAGATTTCGGCGCGAAAAAGACGATCCATGGAGCGATCGCGGGTCAAAGAAAAGTTCTCGGAGCTTTCGGATCGAGAGTTTCCGATTTTCAAGAAATCTCCCTTTCGGGAACGACGTAAACGAGAACCAATGACTCCGCAACTGCTATTTAGGATCCCAAAGGGCAAAGAAATTGATATTTACGAATTTATCCAGGTGTGCTTATTTGAACGAATCACAACCACCTCGTTCATGGTGACATTCAGACTGAGTGAGTGGGGCCATTCATCGTTCGGCACCGCAGAAGAACGGTCAATTAAATCTTGGTATGCACCGTTCGTCATGCTCTGCTGCAAAGGTTTATCGGACGCATTGGCTGTCGCTACAACTGTTTCGCAAACCATGTTAATTCGCATTTTCTGTTCAGATGAACAACCATTGATTGAGCCTGAGGTAGCTGTTCGGATAACTAAATGACCGTCTCCGCGGGTAACAAGCATTTATGAGGAATCGATTCGCGTAGGTTCACATCGTCAAGCACGCGAAGGATGAGGTCCAGATTATCAGACAACATCGCTCAGGGAAACTCCACGAGTATAACTCTACTTTAGATATTTGGTTCAATCCGAAGACAAGAAAAACCGGTCAGAATCACAAACCTCGATTCGATTTGGTCGAGTGTCCGAGAAATCCTACTCGAGGGGTCGCTGTTGAACAACGACGGTTGACCTTGAAAGAAACTTGAAGTCGGTAAATGATAATCGAAAATCTAAATCCTGACTGAGAAGTTTTGGAGAAGGGGCAAGATTCAGTTTGAGCTGACAGAGCGAAATCCAATTCAAGCAGAAACGTCGTCCTAGGAAATCGTGAATCGCTCTTTGGCGACAGCGAACCCATGTTCCGACCCTAAAATTTTCAAAATTATTGAAACACACAATCTACGAGGATAACGATTAAGCCAATTCCTGGTGCCAGGAGCGTTTAAGCGTGGTTTAAGTAAAGCCTCGCTATCATATTCAGATTTCGTCGAGGGAATGGATGAGTCTGTTTTATCTAGTAGACAGTCTGCAGCTGCTCTCATAGAAGGCCATCGAATCGTGGCTCCAACACCCGACCAACCGTGATCTAAGGAACGAAAAGATGAAGCCTCACTGAATTTCATGCTGGTACGGAAAACACTGGTGCTGGAATCCTCGGGCATCACGATCGTGTGGTAGTCTCACACGATACCACCATGACACAAAACGAACTCTCAACAAAAACTGTATCAACACGTCTCAGGTTTTCGAGAGCACATGATTGGGCGTAGAAAACGACACAGCAACGGAGTTATCGCCAGTTCTGCGATTCCGCAAAGGCGGCGAGCCGGAGCAGGGAATACAGGTCTTTAGGAACAAAGGGAGACGCCTCGGGATACGGTTCGGATACCATGAGTTTCCGAAAACTTGACACTGACTGTCCTCCTCCTGATCAAAAGTAAACAACGGTATGCCAGACGGGTCCGAGGGAGAGGGAGAAACGATATTTTTTCTCCTTAAATCTAGTTCAGTCCATTCCCTATAGGGCCTAGAATACTGAATCTGTATCTGAGGTGAATTTTGAATTCGTGCAACAGCCGATTCCTCTTGGATCGAGCTCTCGGAATCTGGACCCTAGAGCTAGGATACAGTGGCACTCGGTAAAACAAAGAAAAAACCTTGAAATTGAGAATTTCACTCTCGACCTCCGACCATCCGCGAAAGGCTTCTCAGGATCATGAATGTCGGAAGGAAATTATTCGATTTCAGGCGAAATTTGTCAATAAGTTTTGTGCCATGCGAGGGTCGATTTCGATCTTTTCCAGCCTCAATGTTTCGCTAGCATGGATTGTTATCTACTACTTTCGAGCTCCAAGATGATGTGGGGCGGCACTTCACGATAGACCTCCAGAGCTCAATGTTCGAACCATGCGAACTCTTCGAACATTGCTCACGCTGCAACATAGAGTCCACGAGGAAGATGTACAACACGCGACGTATGACGATCTGGGAAGTAAAATTTGAGCAGGAAGTGGAAGTCGTGCTTACGACGTATCCTCTTGCTCCCGGAACTGTTATTTGATATTTTGATACAATAAACATCGGCACACTTTCTCAGCTTGGATATTTCGGTAATCAATCGCTCTTGTGAACATTCTTGATGAGAACGTCGAGAAAGTATGCCTCAACAGTGGTCTTGAGATCCGCTCTACAAACTCTGAGGGAAGGAGGAAAATTCCTCGTTGCAGTCGTCGTTCTAGGTTTCCCACCGAACCCAAATATTCGCCAGAGTCTTTCCCTGTCAATCAAGGAACCGATCTCTCTGAAAATTAGAAAGCAAGAGAATCTTCAACGTCAAAAATATTCGTTATTTATTGATCACATTCGATGGTTGGGTCATAAGAGGCTCGTCTATTGATTCCGCTGATCACAAGCCAACGTCGTAGTCATTAGTTCCTGCCAGGCGACTCTTCGAATATTCGACCAGGTGATCTTGGTCGACGAGCTCTTTGACTTCACGGGTTTCCAGCATGGAGTCTGTCCACGACAGGAGGACGGGCATCGATTCTCGTGGTATTTCGAGGCCTGGACGGAATTTCGGTGCATTTATTCCGATTTGGAAGAACGGCCAAATCATCAAGTCGAGGAAGCCGGGTTGTTCACCTGCAGCCAAACCAATGATCAGATTCCGAGATTCATGCAATACGCGCATCGACTCCGATCGCTCATCAATTCTTAGCTTTGTGCGCCGGAATCTTCGAACTCACCTCCGAGGAACTTCGTCTTCCGCTTCCTAAGCTCACTGTCGATGATTTCGGCGTTCTTCCAGAATTGTCCGAAACCCTCGACGTGGTCAGTTTGACTAAACGCTTTGAAGACGGGTGAGTAAGCGAACGAATCAAGCAGGAGTTTATCCTGTGCTTTCTTGTAGGGATCCTGAGGCAGCAGCTTACGGCCTGGATAAGCTTCCTCCAAATACCTGTAAACGTCGAGTTTGTTTCGCACATACATTCTGACATCAGTTCTCATGGTAACTCGATTTCTCCCCAGATTCCTGTCTCGAATGAACATAACAACGTGGGAAAGTGCATCGAATTTGGTGGGAAAAACGTCGGAATTATCGATTCGTTCCTTTCGTAACTCACTCGGAAACGATCAAGCTTTCCGGGAGGAGAACATCATCCGACTCCAGGAGTGGTACTTTCCCAGGCGCGTACTTCTTGAGGTACCATTCTGGCTTGTTGACCAAGTTGATGTTGACGATTTCATGTCTTCGAGAAAAAAATTCAAATTGATCACATGTCGGGGCGTGACACATATAACAGAATGATTTGACAATTTTTCGCATTGGTTGCAATGAATGTTCGGAGATAAATTTCAGAGCTCACGGAATTGCTTTGGCGATGAGGACGAGGAGGGATCGCATGGCAAAGGGACAGAATCGCATGGAATATATCCGAAGAACGCCCGCCGCCCGTAGAGGTTCCACGGAGCCTGAAAATCGAATACAAGGATTGAATTTGTTGAAATACATGCTCCCTGGTTCCAGAAACACCACATCCATGATCAAGCTTCTAAAGTAGTGAGAATTTCGGAAGGTTAGGAAATAATCGAGGAGAATCTGGAGAAAAAGAATCAAGGTGGTTCTGCAAGCTCACCAGCTGCGAAGGCCTTGGCAGTGACCGGCATTTCGATGACTCAGGAACTGGAAACAAGTTTATCCACTCAACAAGTGTCCCGCGTTTGACGATTATCCAAGTTCGATTCTATGCGAACCCTGAACACGAGAGCTCTTCACTTTCAAGAACAACTTTTCTGAGTGAAACGTTTTTCAGCTGTTTATCCACCTTTGTCGGCAGGTTTCGCAGCAATGCTAGCGAACCGTGTCAAGCGCGGCGGCCCTCTCTCAACGGTGATGGTCAGGGGCCTCTCCAGGAGCAGACGGTGTTTACACCGCGCCGGCAGAACGTCGAATCCGGGGAACGATTTCTCAACCCTTCTTTCTTGAAGTTCTTTCGTTTCAACTCGAATTCATCAGAAGTAAACCAAAATGTCACTCAAGGCACTTGGAAGCGGTCAGTGTCAAAGTTTTATCATGATCTTGGGGACAGACCGTTCGCTCTGTGCAGTGTGCCACTCTCCCACTTCACAAGAGATTGGGGGTGTATCTGACGGTGAAAGTGTACAGAAAATAGCGGGATTTACTTCGATAGCTTTCATTACCCATTTTCCCGATAGTTTTCGATGCTTGATCCGCCAGAAGAGAACTTGGTGATATGTCAACGTCCTTGGAGTCAACTTTTGCTTTGAAAACTCTAGCAATCCCTCCTGGCAAGTCTTTCCTTTCCATTCGAATACGACCTTTCCGCATATTGCAGGTTCCAGCGAGCCCGAAGCCAAGGCCGGAGTCATCCGCCTTTACAGCCACCGTTTCTGTCCGTTCAGCCAGAGGGCACTTCTCGTCGCTTTACACAAAAATATTCCGTGAGTTCCATTCAAGATCCTGAATACGATCAACGATAGGAATTCAATCCGTCGTCTCTTGTGACAATAGGTCGATGTGATGGACCGGCGTTTCTCAACTCGGCAAACCTTGGAGTTGAGCTTTCATCCGCTTTGTTTCAGAGTAGAAATTGTCAACATAAATGTCAAGGACAAACCTGATTGGTACCTGAAGAAGAATGCGTCGGGAAAAGTCCCTTTGCTAGAAAAAGACGGAAAACTAATTTCCGAGTCCCTGGTCATCGCTGAGTGAGCAATGCTGCCTCTTTTTCACGGATTATTCCCATCTTCGATGCTGACGATGATATTCGTCCTATCTAGAAATGGGCGTTGGAGACCTTCGTCCATCAAGTAGGGAGCGTTCATGATGGAATATCGTTCTCTGTGCAGGTATCTGGATGCGGTTTCTGGGGGGACTCGGTTGATCCCTGATGATCCTTTCGAAAAGGCTCTCGATCAGATGTTCTTCGAAAGCGTGTCACTTTTCCCGATTCTCAAGATACACTTCGAAAACGAACGCCGCGCCGAGTTTTTCGAGGACTTCATCGCCAAAGTAAAACCGATCGCTGATGAGCTGACCAAGAGTGGTCACAAGTTTCTCGGTGGTAAGTTCTCCTTCTTGATCCGAACGAAAACATGTCTTATATGGATGTCACTGGAATTTCGATCGAAACCAGAAGAGAGAAATTAGTTCGACTAATTTGAACTCCCCATTTCAGGTGAACAGCCGGCTTTCGTTGACTTCATGATTTGGCCTTTCTTCCATCATTACTTCGTTCTTCGTGAGATCTATCCCGAGCTGCAGTTGCCAAAAATCGCTGTTCTGGACAGCTGGATCTATTCGATGCAACAGCTCTCCGCCGTGAAGAAAATAGTGGACTTGAAGACGTACGCAGATTTCCTCAAACTTTACATGGATGGAAAATACGACTTCGACCTGGGTCTTTGAAAAACTTGATCTCGCCTGTGTGACAAATGAGAAGCTTGACCTCACGAAGAGATAGATGCTGGAGATCATCTCGTTTTTTCTCATTTGACATCATTCGAGTGATTTCCGTGATATTTTCTCCCCTGAGCGCGTGGAGAACGTCTTCCAACTAATTCGGCTGTTTTTCGACTTTGGTACTTGACTTCCAACGTTTGATGCGAACGATGAGCGCAAGATATTCATTCATCGAGCAAATAAAAACGAGTTGCATAGCTTTGAAAGCAATCCAGTGACCGTTGAAATGAAATCAACGACTTTATATCATACATTCGTCTATGTACACTCATTAGAACCTATAATCTCGAAGCGTAACAATGAGATGCCATTTTACATTATAAGAAGAATGAAAAATGTCGATACCACTAGAGTTCAGAGGAATTCCTGCTCAATATCTTTCAATATCAACTCGTCCGCATCGTCGTATGCCGGTCCAAATTGCCTGCAATCAGTGAAATCATTGAGCGACTCGTCAAAGAATCTTCAGGAAACAATCGCTAGACTAGCGGAATCGAAACGCGAATCGTCCTCGGCGTTCGGACATTGGGTCCGCCAGGGAGACTCCTCTGATGAGTTTCTCTCCGTTCATGAATAAAGGGGGCACTTTTTCCCGAATGGTGTTCCGCAACCCATTTGGTGACTCTACATGATGTTTCCGTGGAACACGACCGGATGAATTTTCTCCTTGAATGTTGTTCTATCCTATCCATGCACTAAAGCTCTTTATATGCACAAAACTTTGTGAAGTTTTGGAGGGATCTTCTCAATCATGTTTTCAATTCTCATCAAAGGAACCCAAAGCAAAAGAAGAAAATGAGAGACTCGCATATAAGAGACAATGATCCCGATCCTTCTCGAAAAATTGAGAAAGTCTTGGATCACATCCGATCAACACAGCTTGATATATCGGGTGGCAGGTGAAACAATTTCCCTGTGTGGCGTATCTCGATGCAATTCGGTTTTTTGGGGTTTCTGAGGATCGTATCCGATGTAAAATCGAATTGTGAGGCTGGTCATCCATCGGACATTTTTCCTCTAAAATGAGTCGTTTCCAAGAAAAACACGAAAATTACTTTTCGCGTCTCCCATGGAGAAAGTGGGAAGACGAGAAGTTTTTGCTCAGAATTTCAATGAAACTCTGCTCGGGGTGCCTGAGAGGCTTATCAGATGTCAAGTCGAATTTTAGGGCCAGTCATCAATCGGAGATTTTCCTCCACGACGAATTGTTTTTTGGGAAATCGCGAAAAAGCCATTGTATAAAGAAAATCGTCACTTGGGACCCCAGGGAACATGATTCAGGTATGAGAGACTTTTTCGCATTTCCCATGGAGTCTCTTATATGCGGATCCAGCCATACTTGTGTGAGCTATACTTTGTGGATAGGTTATTTCCTCATGCTCGGGACGTTGTCCCAATTCCTCAGAAAGATTCATGCGACGAACTCGTCACGTGAACCGCGATCCTTCGGTATCGATGTTGTATGAGGAATGGAATAGTCGTTATCGATGCTGGAATTTCCGCAACAAGCATGTCACGACCTCGTCTCATGTATTACCTGATTTTCGATGGTGCGATTTTGACGTCATCCAAAACTCCATCCGGCGTCGATCGAGTCGAAAGTCGAGACCCGTTACTGCTTCCTGCCGAACCCTGCAAGAGAAAACGTGTGAAATCTGCACCTACTGTAAACATCATGATGGCTTCCTGCTCACGAATGTGCATGGCGGGAATTATCTCCATTTGGCAAACGTTCGATCGAGCTTTCAATCTGCTCCTGATTTGAGCAAGCAAGCGACGTCTTGTGATGAGAACGTTCCATTCAGAAAGTGTCGCGTACAAAGAACCTCTCATATGAAGAATTTCGCGTCTGGAGAACGCCCAATATGATAAGCGGACCTCTGTACGGAAAAGTTCGCTTTCACGCAGAGATGTTTTTCGAGCTTTCGGGTTTTCGGAGTGCGCGATTTCGGGAAGGTGGTCAATTAGAAAAATTTACATCTTTGCTGTTCGCTCTGAGGAACTTGTCGATGTCGAGGTCATCTGGCGTTGCAGGAGAGGTATAATCGACGGACTTCCGAGCTCCTGGAGACTTGAGGAAGTTGTTTTGTAGAATTGGTGCACGATGGGACCTGAAACCGTTAGAGGAGTCCAGTATAGCCGATCTGCTCAAAATCAGGAACTCGGAGCCGGCGAAAGGCTCGATGAAAATGTTACAAAAATGTACAGAAACCTCGCATATCTGATTATCATATCGTTACAAACAGATGTACTGTCATGAACGAGAATTGTGACGTCTTGGCGCCGATTCTGCTTGCGGGGGAGGCTTTTCCCACTCGTGTTTCGAGTTTCAATCCCGAATCGATTTATGATTGCCCAGGATCGGTCGCCGATGCGAGGCGACAGGAAACAGCAAAGCTAACGCGGATCAATCGAACTCAAGATCCGTTGATCGAAGAGATGAATCAGTTCTTTCGAGATGCTCAGCCGAGACGAACAGAGGCGGAGCGTGGGCTCAAGAGCTCGAGTGGGAAAGACTATTCGGATCAAACTCCGCTTCGCGCATCGATCGAGACATTCGATTACTTTATCACACAACAAGAGCTCACGACTGACAATGAGAATCTCGATGCGAGGAACTTTGTCGTCGGTGGAGCAACTGCATACAATCGGCTGCCCGAGCTATTGACCCAGAAATTACAGCGTTCTCACAAAGGGACACTTCTAGAAGTAGCTCTACTCGTATGTGAACCTCATCATTTAGTTCCAGCGGCCTTGAGATCGAAGTGGAGAAGAGTCCCCATCGAACTTCCACAACGCTGTTTCGCTGGCGTGCACAGAGTTTCAGACTGGCTGGCTCGTGCTCTGGCGCTCTCACTCGCAATGAAGTTCCAAAGGTCTCAATTTATCGATTCCATCAGACTTCTCCTCGCTCAGAGTGATCGCCTTGACGTCCAGATCGCTGTTTATGCTGGAAAGCTCTGCCACACAGAAGGTTGGAACATCAATAAGAGTATTCGATCCAAGGTCATTGAGTCAGCGATCGATTCATATTGAACTTCCTTATACAAAAAACTCTTCCGGGAAAAGATCTAGTTGACTTCGATTCGATCTCGGAAAAAGCCTCATGCAGACTCGAGCCCTTCCGGAATGCTCGAGATGACGGAAGGAAATCACGATTTTAAACGGCTCATATTTGGAAGTTAAAGGTTGGGACGATCTTGTTTCTAGCTGATACATCGTCTAAGGGATAGGATGATGAAATTTTTCAGCACCAACCTGAGTTCGTCTAGGAATTGCTGGGGAGATTTCGCGGTTTTCCGTGGATCGTGACCCGCGTTGAAGAAATTTTTCGGAGGTACAAAGTTTGGCTTCGAGCGAAAAGTCGCTCTGGAGGCGTTGACACGGGGCACCGATGCTCGTCTCTGTCTTATACTCGTCGGCGGGGGACGTTCGCGACTGCAATACAAACTTTCGAAGTTGGATTAAGAGGGAGCGTTCCCAGAAACTCGAAGGCGGAAATCGATCCGTGAGAAGTTCTAAGACTATGAGTTCAACCGAGAATCACTCGAGTTACGAAGCCCTCTCCCTCATTCCCGGGATTTCCTCGATTTCTAACAAGAGGATATGGATGAATTTTGACAAATTCTCTTCAAATCATGCGAGTCTTAGCTCTGTCGCTGAGTTCTGACATTGCTCTGTTAATTGCAAAATGTTTCGTATATCGGGAGGTTTAGGGAACCATGTTTTCTTCGTCCGTGAGCACACACCACTGACAAGATCCAATGATTGCCCAACCTTGCTCAATAAGCTGAGTTTCGAGTCAACGGAATGAAGTCTAAAACAAAATTATACCTGGTAGTCCGAGGGTACCGTCGCTCCACACCGACATTAAAGAGCTTGTCCCCAAATATCTTATTCCTATAGGCTGGATGTTGAACCGGAGGTCGGTTCATCTCCAAGTCGCCCCTCAAGACCCGGAAAGCGTCATCCTCGTCCTCAATGTCGAGCTGCAGGTCCTTGGTCAAGTCTTCGATTTCCTGGAGATTTCTATGGCGTTACATCTGCTTTGCCACTCGTTCGGGATCTCGAATACCTATCTCACATTTCACGCACCTGGATGCTGTTCTGGATGTCGGGGTCTACCTCTACCAAGCGCGCCTTGTCTTTGTACCACTCCTCCTGCATGGTATCCGGTATATCTGGCATATGATCACTGTAGGTGAAATCCTCCGGTGGCAAAGGAGTGGCTACTCTCGGCGGAGGAGAGTAGTGCGCCCTGACAGACGATGGAGGAGCCAACCCATGCTTGCTCGGGGAACGATCCGTGTTGCGCACGGTCAGGCTGAAATGAGAAGTAGCCTCTTCAGTAAGGAACGATACCAGTGAACACGTTGCAACACAGTTCCGAAGTCAAGCTGTACGCACGTCTTTACTCATGGAAGTGGAGCGTTATTGTGGCCTAGACTCAACTTTGGCTCCTGTGGCTGGGGGATCGATAGTTATGGGAGCTTTTTGGGGTTAATGGGCGGTCACGCTGTATGTGTTATGTTGGCCAGCGTTCGATCGTTTCTGCCACACTTCATTATAACACTTCTAGAAATCAGTTCCCGACCAAACGAAACTGGTGTTCGAAACAACATGCACACAAACTACATGTGAGCTCCGAGGACACGGGCAGATTTGCATGTGAGGATGCTTCGTGCACGCAGTCACTGCATCCAAATCGACTCTCGTGATGCCGTGGTCTCAATGGCGAGGTCAGAGCGTGACCGTTACGTTCGATCCCGGAGGCCATAGGCGGCGTAGAACTTTCAGAAGAACTATATTCATCTGACCCATAACCACTCGCGATGCTCTCAAGAAATTAGAAGCCGATCCGTGTCTAAGAAATCAGCGCTTTGGGTTCTTCGCTCTGTCAACCCGAGACTCGGATCGACATTCGGACTGCACGTATTCAATATTGATGATTATCTTCGAGAAAGCCGTAACTTTCATGAACATACACACCTTTTTCTCCGCCCAGATTCGATGTAGAATCTTGTCTGCTCTACGAGCTTCATCATTTTATCCTAATCGCTGTTGTTTCGAAAACTGTCGATTGTGTAGTTGAGCTTCTCAGCACTCGAGTCCTGTCAGCTTTCACCGCTTCAGAAGAGTAATCCAAGCGCAAGTCTCCAGTTGTCGTTCGAACTCAGTACACAATAGCCGTCGGTTTCCATCTAGCCGGCTGTGAGCGCCTTTCGAGTCGAAGCATCGTGAGCTCTCGAGGACCAGCGGGCTTGAGAGCAAACCCGAGACTGAGCGTACGAACGGAGAGACCGAACTGCTCGTCGATCGAAACTATAAATTGATTCGAACTCAAGGCCGTTCTGATAACATCAAAAGGCGACAAGTCAACAAGACGGGCGAATGATTTAATTGAAGCACGCGCCAATCACAGAACACTGCCCGTGATTTGATTCCCCAAGGAGTTTGTCCGATGTTTTTCTACTCGATGAATGTGATCCGTCGGCTTCAAGGTGAGCCGAAACTTTGAGAGGAAGTACCGCTGCGCCGCTGCTTTGCATCATCGATCATCCTCCGTGGAAGTCGATCTCAGGGAGGGTAACGTGTTTGATCATTCCGATTGTCGATGGTCTGCTGGTCGCGTGCCCACGCGTGAATTTTCCAGGAGTGCGATTGCGTTGTTGCTATGCCTTTTCGAGTGTGAGCAAGGCTAAAGGGTGCGCCAATGGCAAGAAACAGACCATGCGCTGCCCGTTAACAATGTTCGACCGCGTACACAGCTTATTTAGAAGACATAAATCGGGGAGGAACAAAGAATGACATATTCTTCGATGTTCTGATGCCTCTGGAGAGTATCCGTAACATCATTCACCCCAAAGTGCGGCTGGGAACTTCAAACTCTCCTCGAAGTGCCCGGGCAATCTTCGCACGCTAGAATGAGTAAAAGTGAAAATATCTCTAGCTCAACTTTGATGCCCTTCATCTGAGACGTGAGTGGCGAGTAGGAAAGTCTCGACATGATAAACCCTTCCTCGGCAAAGGTTCCACACGCGACAAGACTGCAGTGAAATACCGTTGCCATAAACCCGAATGTCGTTGCCGCGAAGGGTACACACAGACTCAAAGGAACACACACAGACCGGACTCAAAGGTAATTTGAAGACGAGCGTTCGTGCAAGACGACCACAACCCGAGAGAGAACATATCGCGTTTGCATCGACAATTCTTTGACCGACCACGGTCGCTGCCAGGAGTGAAGAGCTGCTTGTCCAAGGATATCGCAAGTTGTCCCAGGAGATCCTGACTCCCGACGAGAAACACGTCAAGTCGAATTTAGGCTGAGAAGATCGATAGTTTGAACTTTTCGGCCAAGTTCTGCAGATTGAACTTACGTCGCTCTAACGACGGATTCCTGGATGTCGTTTCTGTAACACCGACATTTGCAACCCTTGTCAAATGTTCCCCGGATTCAGATCGAGGTGGATAACAGTCCACAATATTACGATCTTGTCGAAAACTTCAACTTCCAGAAGTTGGAGAATCTGATACATAGTTTCGAAGGCTCTAAGCGAGTTGGGGGATCGATTTACATTCCGAAATAATTCCGGAAGAATAATTAATCAGGATATCGATTCCTGTACCGGATGGCGACTAGCACGGCCATGTTCCGCAGCAAATCTGCCGATCTGACCTACGAGTTCGTATAATGATTCAACCGCTCTAACGAGGGAAGGCCTTTCGGTCACTGACGAGAAACAGATCACAAGTGATTGTCCGGTTCTTGACATCAGGCTTTATTACTTGTGAGATATTTATAGTGAGCGTTTCAGTGGAGCCGATAGATATCAGAGTTACATGAAGGATTCCCGACCTTTCTTGTCCGACATATCGTTAAAGTTCCTGGTTCAGCCCTATCCTGTTTTTAGAGCTTTGTTTCTACAACTTCAAGGGCAAGAGATGTCATCAAGGCAGAATTCATTCCAAGTGAGGATCTGATAAGAATCCATTCCAGCTCAGAATGACTAGAAACAACCAGTGGAGTTTCTTCCATCCCTCGCTGCGAACTTGAACACATAAGCTCATGCAATAGATGAAGATCTCTATCCTTACACTAATATGAATATGAATTCTCCACTCGCTGATCTCGTTTCACAGAAAACTCCTCCGGGCGAAGTCATTTCTTCCCAGGAAATCGGCCCTAGCCGTCAGTGTTAATCAATATGAGAAGAGAGATATCGCGGAACTATCTTGGCAACGCTGTAATCGGTCCACACCGCCGATAGTTTGCCTCTCGAAATCGGCCTCCCCTGACGGAGCGATCCACGGAAATCTCTCTCTGAGGTTGTGATAGGATTCTGCCGCAACCGTATCGTCTGCATATTTCTAAACGCTGAGCACATCTTGTGCC
Source organism: Neoseiulus cucumeris (assembly GCA_021527715.1). NCBI lineage: Eukaryota > Metazoa > Arthropoda > Arachnida > Mesostigmata > Phytoseiidae > Neoseiulus > Neoseiulus cucumeris. The sequence goes on along the minus strand of JAJSRV010000082.1, from coordinate 17,460 downwards.
ATCTGTAGGGAGATCTTGAGCCGGATCGCAGTGGCTGCAGACGATGTTGACGTCCTTGATGAGATATACGAGTACAGATAACTCGAATCCGAGTTCAAGGCTCTCGTGAATGCTCTCTTGTCTTTTCGAAGATCCGACAAGCTCCGGTTCTGTCTTGGAGCCAAGGACTTAAAGCACTAGAGACCGATGATTCTGGAGAAATTCCATCCTTCGAAGTGCGAAATCTCCGAACGGTCGACGTGGATCCCTCAGAAACATAACGTGTCGGCTCGCTTTTTTCCGCGCAAATGTGAGTGTGCTTCAATGAATCAGTTGATGATCTCGCTGCCGGGAACAGATCTATTTTCCTCTGATCGGTAACCACATTTTCACGATCAATCCGTCCATTTTCTGGGAACGCTGGTTCTGAGCTTGAAATCCACGAGCATTGATCGGGCATGTGAATATATGTGTGTATATTCACATGTGAATATACACACATATATTCACATGTCCGATCAATGCATGTACATATATGTATGAATGCGAAATTTTTTCCTGGCCATGTTCAAATTCTATGAAGTCGATGAATTTCCGCGATTCTTACATCCGTTATCCGAATCATCAAACTATAATATCAGGTAAACATTTCCAGGCATTGATGAACTCCGGACACACGTCTCTGCTGGGGGATCCCATGAGGTCATTGAAGAAGGCGCCTTTGACGGGCCCCCTAGTTTCCCCTAAGAATGTTCGCCGAAGAGATGTGAATCGATCGCAGGACGCAATCCGGCCAACGGCACCAATGAGGCCAAACAGCGGACGTTTCACGCGGTGATTTGCCGACTGAGTGAGGTTGCTCGTGTACTGACATGAGCTCAGATCCGAATTTGTCAAAAAATTCATTTCGGATTCACACTCAGTGAGAAAGGAAGGACCGTAGTGCGACAAACGCTTATACCGACTTCTCGGATGTTCCTGAAGCGATTTAAAAATGGAACTTGGGTCAGTAAATCATCCACGTGCATATGTTCATCCGATGCTATGCGAAAGGTCGTTTTTTCGATGCACATTTTTCGAGCAGTCAGTGAATATTTGACCTCACTTTGGACCGAAACATTCTTCCTTGATGATCCTCTTCAAAAAAAAGCTCTGTGGGAGTCCGAAGGTTATATATATCGCATACCTCGAGGAGAGAATTGGAAATTCTATTCTTTTCTCATCCATGCGAGATTTCCATAGGTTCGCGGAGGAACACACGAACGGAAGAGTTGTAGATGATCGTTGCACTTGTCCGGAATACGTGAAAGATGCGCGGATATGCAGAAAAATTCTCACGAAACGATTCGCTTCGGTCTTTCGTGGAATACCGGAGGAAATCCGGGAATTCGGCTCGATTATTGAGGATTTTTGAAACGTGGTACTGAAGCGAAGCTTGAAAGCCGATCAGCATTCCGTCGCAATAACTTTGCACATCGTGCCGCCTTCCGATGTTCCCTCCCGAGGACCGAGGATGAAGGAAAGGAGTTTCTCTACTCAATGGAACTTGTCCGGCTCCCTGAGGTACCTATAATACTTTGCAATTTTTTCTCCGGATCCCTTGTCTTCCGGTCACCGGAGTCACCCGCAGCGCCCCGCTTGCGGAAGTGTGGTCCGAGATGAAGCACTCGCCCCGCATCCCCCGAGGTCCTTCACCCGGCGAGGAGCAGTGGCAACTTATCATACCCTGCCGCGGGGGAATCATCGATAGGGCAACTCGGGGTATGCTAACGCATCAAAAAGCGCATATGCGCAATTTTCGGAGATTTTCTTCTTCTTTCTTGCAAATATACATAAACAAATATGTGCATACTGGCTGATATTTGAGGCTTTCATTCAACTATTTATCGATTCACCCATAGTCTTCGCTCCGACTTCTCTCAAAGAATTCTTCACGGTTGCTAACGTTGATGTCTAACACACTCCTCATCAACACGTTCCGATCAAATTTCAACCGAATATATATTTCAAGGTTTAACAAGCACATTCTGTGTTTTTTTCTTCTCGCATATTCCTGGTTGCCCCGATTATCGTGCCTTGACTCCGATAGATCTGAAGAAGAACCAAACCGACAACGAGTGAATTTGTTTGGCGTTCATTGAAGTCGACGAGAATCGTTTTTTTGATTCGCGCCCAGCGCACTCATTCCGCTTCTGCGGCGTCGAATATGAAATTTTACTTCCTGATCGAATGAACTCGGGCTGACCTTTTGGACGCATTTACCGAATCTCGATCATATTGCACTCGAGTGATAAATGCGTTCGCTTATCGAAATCGACCCGATTCAACTTACCGAGATGTTTTTAGGAGACCACAGTCAACTCCGACGTCGTGCAACCTGTTGGTACAGACGCCTCAGCTGACCACAGCGGAACGTTCATCACACGTTATTGACACTAGATCGAGTTTTCGGTTCCCGCATTTGGTATCATGAGGAACGATGAATCACACGACTGCTGTATCGGGAGCGTTCCTTTCGCCCAGGAGCCTCCTCCAGCGGAACATACTCTGCGTCTTGTTTTCGTCGGAATCGTGAGGCTAGGAATCCCTTGGGGCGCTGGCGTCGCCTTGGATCGAATCCTGAGAGCGGAGAATTCAAATCTTCACAATGAGGCACGGAAGAGACTTCTATCGACATCGTAATATTCTCTCGAAATAGTCCGTCGCGACAGAGTGAGACACACCTCATGAGGCTTTCTCACGCAATCACGAGTTTCTGACTAAACCAACTGCATCGACAGACATCCTCGTGCCAAGGTAGTTAACAACATCCGCGACCTTCTGCGCGCGTTCGAATAACTGGGTCAGAGCCGTGGCCTCGAACGAGGCAGTCTGCACTGTAGGTAATCATTTTTCCCATCCCACATAGCAAGAAATCGCTTCCTTTTTTCCTTTCTCTGACCGGGTTCCGAGTCCTGGAAATTCAGGCGGAGAGGGAGGAATAGTTGAACAATGTTTTCGGAATGATAAAACGCGAGTCTTGGCTGTGAAGCATGAACACAAACATTTGGAAACAAAATGCAAATCTCAGAACGTGACACAAAAGCGTCGAATTCCTTCGATCCAATGCAGCGAAAGTTTTGCAAAGAATCTGCGACACCAAAGTTGGATCGAACGACCGGAAAGCTCGGAATTCGTTTGTTCGTCGCTGTCCCGTGAAATTGACGGTCGCTGAAGCTGAAATGCATTCGAGACATCGGGCGGAAGGGGTTTGCGTCGCGTCCCTATCCCTGATAATGAATGAATCTCTGAACAAATGACGATTTCGAGCTTCACATCGAGTATACGCTAAGTGCTCGGTCCGGCAAACGACAGAATACAGCCTTTTTGTCGATATCCACCTCAAGTTCGCTCGGAAATGTCGTGACTTCCCGTCAAAGTCACACAGGATGAACAACTTCTGGAAATTGAGGTGACACTCAGGACTTCGATTCGAAGCTCCGCCGAAGTCGCTTCTGGGACTCCATTTCTCACCTCGTGAAGCTGAGGATGACGGCAAAAATCACTTGAATACAATCTATGACGGCACATTGTACATTCTGGGCGAACCATGGGCGACGAAAAGTCTTCGTCGCATGATCGTTGTTCGAATGAAGTCGAGCAGGAACGAATTTTGTTCACGAATCGTTTTATTGACAGCCAGATCACATGATCACAATTGAGGAAACTAGAACCTAAAGAACGGAAAGCTTGAAGATCACAAACAATGATGCTGTTCGATAAAGATCACTCGACCCGACCAAACTCGACATCACTTGACTCAAGAATGGTTTGAGCAAGACCATAAGTTTCGACACCGAAATATCCATGAGGAAGCATACCAACCCGAGATCCCAGATCAAAGCATTACTGTTCAATCGTAGAGTATAGGAAACCAACGAAATCGAATAAATAGTTCCACAACATATTGTGGCTTGCTTGACAAGCGCGCCTGGGGCACAATTGCTAGTCGTTATCTATTTGAGTCGAATAAATCCAAATTTTCAAATCACTTCGAACAAAAGGTTTGGAAATTTGAGGATGGGAACTTCACGGCGCGTTTGCCAAGCGAATAAATAAGTATATAGTCTAGTATGTAAATATTTGTGGCACAAACATTGATCGATCGATCGAATTACTACCAATGCATTCAAATAAATAATTGTGAGATAAGGAAATAAAGTGAAAAGGGAAGGAGCGCTAGTTAGGAAGATGAGTTGCGTTTGAGGAGAGCGGAAACTCACGAGAAGCTCGAAGCACATCGACTGGGGATTCTGAAAGATATTCTGCTCAGAGAGAAAGAAGACGGAAATTATGAGGAAGGAAAAACTCCCCACGCGGTGGCTTCGAGTTTTCTGTTCGTCCGCCTGTGAGCCCGCTTGAGAAGACGACAAAAGTTTTGCTCAGAGTTGAGCGTTAGGAACCCTCCATCCACCACTTTGAGCTCCGGAAAGCTCGAGAATTACATTAAGCTGCTCTGTGGTCTCTGAATTTCAACCCTCGTTTCCAAGTTTTCGGATTTCTTTTTTTCGTCAGCCCACTCCGGATTCCAATCAGTTCCAAATGAGGCGTCGATTCAGTGGCCAAATCATGATGATGATGATGATTGGGCTGAGAATAGAATCTCAGAATTCGCAATCGTCTACTTTTTGCGGTGGATGTGGTTCGATGAGATTAAGTTGACGAGCTTCTGCCCCGGCGAACAGTGATGCTCGTCGGAGGCGTCCTTGCAGTCGTTCTGACCATCGCAACGCCAGACTTGGGGGATGCAGATTCCGTTCGAGCATCGGAAGTCGCCCGAAGTGCACTCTGAAACGAGAATCCACTCTCAAAATAAATTCCAAAAGACAAGGAATAGGAATGCCGAGATCGTCTTGGTATCAATATAAGTATTTCCAAGACAAAGGGCGTTTGTCTCTTCTGTGACGAATGCTGTCGTACCGGTTCGTTTGTCGCAATCGAGTTCTTCAGATCTGTCGCGACACTCAGCTTTCCCGTCGCAAACCCAACGTTTGGGGAAGCAGCCGGAGCCGTCGAGGCATTGGAACCGGTCGGGACCACACTCTGCAAGGAAACAGTGTTCCGCATTTGTAGAGTCACGATTGGAATGAGCTGTCATTCCATTTGGGAAATTCATCTTTCTTCTCCTTCTCCTGTTCTTCTCGTGCATCCTGAATAATTCTTAATTTCTGAATGAACGTTTACCTCTTCTCGGCCGGCATCCACGTTCATCGGCACCGTCCATGCAATCTTTTTCGCCATCGCAACGCCAGGTCTTGGGGATGCAGCGGAAATCGCATTGGAATTCTTCCTCGTTGCAAGCTGCAGGGAATGTTAGTAATAGTTTCCAGAAATTCTAGGTCGTGACAAGTTTTCTAGATGTATATCATGAGATTTCATTCCAGAAAATCAGCGAAATCGCTCACATGTGCAGTTGGCTTCGTCGGCGGCGAACGCGCAGTCCCGGACTCCGTCGCAACGCCAGGCCTTCGGAATACACGCTTGATCCGGACATTGAAACTCGTTTTGAAGACAGGCTGCACCAGGAGAACGTATCGATACAGAATCAGTATAGAATCAACATCAAGTGCAGATGTGCTCCTGCTCCACCTGCACCTCGAGATACTTCATAAACCGAATATATTCCTTCGAGGCAGCGGATCAGATGGAGAGAAGTAAGGACAAAGTTGACATAGTTCTCCTCAGAGTACTCACTGGGGTTCTTCGCCAAATTCAGGCAAGCCGTTGAGTCCTCAGAATCAGGATATCTGGTGCAGTCGAAAACCTTTGACATTGAAAGACGCGCCGGGATGAATTTCTGACATCCCTCGGTGGCAACTGAAAAGTCAAACGTCGAATGTGACTTCGATTCGAGGAGATCGATCGCTTTCGAAGAAGCGACGCGACATTGACATCAAGTTATTGCTCTATTAAAACTGCCAACTTCGAGTGAGGGTATAATTTGGAAACGACAGGCTTTTCTTCCTCCAGAATGCAACCGTTAAGAGCTGGCCTGCAGACGCTCGACTAATTAGGGGGTCGCCAGCAAAACATTGCACGAAAAAAAAGCATGTATAGATGGCGACGTATTCCTACAATGGCGTGTCTATGTTATCGGAACTTGGAATCAGGAGCATAGCGCACTGGAAGAAGGAGACAAAATTGTCCGCAGTAATGACAGCCTTTCCATCGTCGTGTAGCGAACTATCCGTCGTAGAAAATCGATCCCAGAACTCTGCTTCTCTCATGGCGAATGAAGCGACTACACGGTCTAGGACGATGGGAAAAGGAGAAATTTTGAAATTTCTCGCGAGCCGATCATCATCGGCGCAGCTCCGACGACACCTGTGCTCTATGAGAAGAATTCGCTCTCTGTATGAAGCTCGAAACGCGGCTGGTTTCCACTTCGGGAGTTGAAATTGCCGGAGCTGGTGGCCATCGAATTCTTCCTTCGTGAGAGCCTTTGTTGCTGTACCGCGGGCGTGATATCCGACCAGATTCCTGGACGAATAGACGAAATCCAGAAGCCTTCGGCGAGACTTGCCGCTGGAGAAAAGTATTATTGTGAACCTGGCTCCTCATCATTCTTCTGATGGGCCACCCGTCCGATTGACGCGCATCAAAGTGCAACTGACTACGCGAGTGATTTCCTCATTCAAGTTCGATGGATGCGTTTGAGATCTTCCAACATTCTTCTTCTGTCTTCGGTTTCATGAAGCCTGGAGGGAATCGTGACCAGAAGAGAGGAAGTACCTTTGCAGAACTTTCGGCATGGAAGCATGACCTTTCCATTCTGGCAGGGTGGTTCCAGCAGGGCGCACACGAGTTGTTTCATGCGGGGGTTGCAGTTATCCTGGAAAACAGAGGAAAAACTCGAATTTCTATCGATAATCTTTCCATTAGAGAACGCTGAACAGCGAGGTCTCCGTAGAATCATTCCTGTTAGGGATTGAGGTCTCACCTTCAGAAGGTATTGGAAGAAGAGAAGCGATCGGTTCATGGCAGCCACGTCCTGGTCCCCGACGAGGTTCGGGAACATGGTTTCCTTGTACGGCAGGACGTCTTTGCACATGGCTAGCGATCTTTTGACGCATCGTCCAACTGGAAGAGAAGAACATTTCTGATCGTATTGCAGTCACTTCTCTGAACGAAGAATCGGAAAAGAACACAAAGACGGAACCCGGTACGACAAGCCCTGAAGAGGCTCCGATTGAATTCAATTTTGAACAATAACGGCCGCAAAAACGTCACGTCCACAACGCCTATTTTTTCAGCTTCTGGATGCGTCACGTCCGCGGCCGACGAGTGAATTATGAGGGCAATTAACCGGTTGTTGGAAGAACAATCCGATCCGAATCACGGTTTCGGTATCGATGCTTTTGATGCGGTTCCACGTCGCGTCGTATTCCATAATGACTAAATCACAGGAGAAAATTGAACACGCTCAATACTGTTCTCGGAGCCGTACGGGCCGTTCGATCTCATCCACGACGAAACGTTTCCGTCTCACTCCCGAGGCGATCGGAAAGCAGGGCAAGGGTTTGAAGGCATCGGGTCTAACCCATTCAATAAGAGAGTTCACGGCACAGTTTCGCTCGCTCGGCGAGTGGGCGTTGGAAACGCCGCGCCGTATGATACCGTAATGGATCACGTGATCATCACTGGCATCGTGATACACAATGAGAACTCTCTTGGAACGAGTGAGTCGTCGACGATTTTTCTCGGTTTTTTCTTTTCTCGGCGGATCGGCAATTTGAGCGAAGGTCTCACGACTCATCCTCGTGGATTCGGCGTTTCAACTGTCGGAAATTTATGTTCAACACTGCTTTATGGCCATCGGAGCGAAAATTTATGTCCGCCGCTCGCTTGACCAGCCGTGCGATCGGACCGCAGGAGGAAATCTCGCGGACAATCGCTAACAACTGTTCAAACAGCCAGTATTTATGTCTGACAACAATGATGCGATGTTTTTCCCGCCTCTGATCCGAGGCAAGCGTGGCACGAATTTATTTTGTTGAGAATCGCGAGAAAAAGGATTCCGCCGTCTCGAGTCGAAGCTGCTTTCTCCTTTCTCCCGCTTCTGCCTAATTGAAATGAAGTGAACCGGGGAAGAAATCACTGTCAACTCAAGGAAAACCAAATCACGCGGCGGTCATGATCCCATTTCATGATTTCGAACAATTTTCCGCCTTCGCCGCGTCCCGTGCTTCGAACTTTACGCCAAATTGTTCTAATTCTGTAATTTCTCGAGTTTCACTTTTGAACCCCTGGGTCGAAGCTCTCGCCATCGATGTTTCCATTTCTCCGGTACGGAATCTGAAGATGAGAACATATTGCAAACCCTGCGGACTCTGAAGATCGGATCAATGGAAAGGAAATGGAGGAGGAGGAAAGCTTCCCGAAGTTTTCCAGAATGGAAAAGCTTCGAGACGTGGACAGAGAGCAGAATTCCATCGCTTTTCCCCGCTCTGGGAACCAGGGGATCGTGTCTCCCGCGGCGGGAGCGTCACTTCTCCGGGAGAGCAGACTGAAGTCTCGATTTCCAGGAATCATTCCGGAAAAAAAGTCTTGGGACAAGGAATCACGAAGTGCTCGTGACACCATTGTCGGCACCACAGTCGAAGAAAAGCTTTTTGAGCATTATCAGCGAATGAGCGTTGATCGATCGAAAGATACCCAGCTGCAGATACTGATGAAGTCTGATGATGAAGTACGAGGGCATCGATCAATTGGATGCATTCGCTACGCGAAATATCTTCTTACGAACCTCTGGGAAAGGATGAAATTCGTAGGTTCGGGGAACTTCGAATGAAAAAGAAATGAAAGCTGAGTCCGAAGTAGGACATGAGCCGCGCGAACAAAAGCAGTACGCCATGAAGAGTACAAAAAAAAGCCGGCGTCGTCGTGAGAACTCGACTCGAACGCTTCGATTTGCATCCACACCGAACAACGACGAGCACAGTGGATCGAAATTCAGCGGATTTTCAGGGGCTTGCTCGGAACGGCGCAACCTGTCGACCCCACCCTGCTTTCGCCCAGGTAATGACTAAAGCAGACATCGATAGATAGTCTTTTAAATAATGCCATTCCCATTAATGCTGCACACATACGGACAGCCGCACCAGCCGCGGAGAACAACACACACACACACACACATCGGCGGTCAGCGCATCGCGTTAGTCGTCCTACAAGCCAACAAGCCGTTGAGGATCCCAGGAGGAGAATCCGGCGGACGATCGAACAAACGAGCGCTCCAGACAACGGGGTAAAAGAGGGTGGAAGAACGATAAAACAGAACCGGCAAGAAACGAGAGCAAATCGAAACGTTGATGCATACCACGAACCAGATTTCTTTTGCGGCAAAGCGCATCATTTGTTCAAGCCACTCATGCGCATCTTAACGTAAGCCATTTGTGTCCGAAACCAGCCCCAGCTCGTAGGCACACACATCCACCAATCCATCAATTCAGCTCTAGTTGACCTTTCCGTTTCCTTTGTTTCTCCGAAGATCGTTCCCCGACGAATCGGATTCGTCTCTGGAGACCTCGCACCTTCAAAGCATGGAATGACATGGAGCGACAAGGTAAGGGTTGGAACGAAAGCGAATCTTCATCGTTTCATGAGAGAGCTCCGGTTCCAAAGATCACGAGTTCTCATCTTGGCGACATTCTGATTTTGACGAAGGCATATTCCATCGTCGCCTTCAACTGTACCCGAAAGCGTGCAGACTCCGTTGTGTTCACCGTTGACTTCTTTTCCGTCATCGGCCGTTGTTGACTCGCCTGCTCATTCTTCCTGATTATATTTCCGAGCAGAATCGCAGGATGATTGCAAGATCGCTGCCAGGTTTACGTCTGTGATTGAACTATTGTTCTCGGCTTCAATGGACCGGATCGGGTTTCGTTGAGTGCTCGGCGATCGCAACATCGAATTAGAATAGATAGAGTTCGAGATTCGATTGAATCGCTCACAAATGTGAATACAGAAATAATTGGTCGATTAGTCACGAGTCACGACGTCGAGGAACAAGAAGCCGAAGTTCTCTCGCAGTCCAACTTTTAGATCGCTCGATCTGTTCTGCTTTCTGTGTATCGACTACCTCTCGTCGGAGTCTCACAAACACTCCGCTTGAACGTAATGAATCCAATCATTTCATTTACGCCGACAATGTTTCAACAAGAGATCACATCACGATTAATGAGTTCCCTCGATGATTCGGTCCGGGGCCACCTCGAGACACAATTCGAACGGTCGACGGAAGGAGTTCTTTCCCGGGTTTCATTGCTTCCCCATATTCTAGCTTTACAACATTGAGTGTACTTGTAACTGACCTTTCTTGGGATTCCTGAACTCGTCGAAAGGTCCCATCCGATGACTGAGGACGGTCGCGGGTGGATATTGGCCGGGCGCTCTCCAGCCAACTCCACTGTGAAGGGAGCGGTAGATCTTGGAAGAAACAGATGTGAACTGACCGGGGAAGAGAGGGATCCGTCTATGGGGGGTATAGCTTTCAGGATGCGTGAACGTTCCCATGAGGAACTGGCCGCCGCCCATGTTAAGGGCTGAGAACAGGCACACGCAGAGTAGCGGTAGGGCGTGCTTCAGCCCCGAAGGAAGAAACCCCATTGCGGTCAGGAGACAGTCTTAGAAAAGACGGCAGGTGTCGTGGGCACTGCAACAAGAAGTTAACTTTTCTTAGAATCTCGTGCTTTCCTCTCATAAACGCCTCCTCCATACTTTCAGAGGATAATTCATGTTTGTACTATGTACAATGTGCTCCTGCGAGTCTAGGAGGTGCTCAGCTGGATTCTTTTTCCAGGATGTGTATCTATAGCCACCAAACACTGATCGCTGAAAAAGTCTGGCGGCGGCGCACCGGATTGATTTATAATGAATTAAGAATCATGTGTTTTATATTAGGAACGTAATCATAATTATTGCGGCTCACGATGCCACGCCGCTGTCGAAAATCGACGGACGGGCCAGACACTTGAAGTTTTATCGAGCTTCGTGAGCGGGACAGGACAGCGGTCAAGGAATGACATCGAATCAACATTGAGCCACGTGTCAAACGGGTGATCATCCACCAAGCCACGACCGTCATATGCTCTCGTGTCGATCATTGATATTATTAGTATTATTATTTTGTTTCTGCGCGCCGGCCGCCACGTCGCGCTATTGATGGGTTTGCTATCACCGAGCGAGCGAGCGAGCGAAAAGACGGCTCCTCGCCAGCGGACCCTGACGATTGAAACACGAACAATTATCTCGATCAAATTCAGTATCACAGACTGCTGTTTCTGACTGATTCAGTGACTGATCCACTGAATGTCCATCTCAACCCCTTTGATGAAGTCGTGCACAATTACCCAGCTCGCCGCTCGGCGGAGCCAACCCTGCATAGTGGTAGGTCTTTCACCGAGAAACGTTTTCCGCGGCTTCCCGGCGCGGCGCTCCGGCGATCTTCGATTTCATCTTATTTCTTGATTTTGTCTCCCGGTTTCCCCGCCGCACGCCGTCACGGACATCGTCGGCTTCATCATGTCGTGGGCAACCAATAACACATTGTCAACGTGTGAGGTCTCCTCGGCCGCCGCCGCGGCGACACATGCGGCTATGTAATAGCGTTCAGCTAAATTCATTGACTTTCGTCGACGAATTTCTCAAACGGTGGAAGACGGAACGAACCTGTCTCTCGCTTTGCGATAGATGAAGTGGCGGCCGAAGAGAAAGGCAACCATTTCCGAAATAACAGGTTGTTCCTCAACCTGATTTTGCTCATTCTCGATTTCTCGAACACGATTTCGTCGAACAACAAATCGTTCTTTCTCCATAAATGTGATACAATGAACGAAATTATCGGAATTCGACTTTGAGGACTATGTTTCAAGACAATTCTTTCGCAGTTTCGAGGGGAAACACGGCCACCACGCCGTGTCCGCGGAGGGCTAGAGTCTCCCTCAGACTTGAGCACTGAAGCCGTCACGGTCTGAAGTGGGGAAAGGCGGAAAAAATTGATCGTGATGAAGACCGAGCTCATGATGACATAATCAGGGAAGTCAGAATTCGCGAAAAGTAAACACCGGTGTAGTTGTCGCTGTCTTCAGAAGAAGAAGAAGAAGAAGAAGGAAAAAATGTTTGTCGTCTCGTGATCAATCACGTTGAAGGATGTGTAAAACCGAGAGAAATCGGAGGCCGCCTCGAAAACTACCTAACAAGCAACAACGTTCAAGCTGATTATAGTGCCGATGATCTTGAAAAAACTAGACTGTCCGCCTGGGCTTTTGTTGGTGAACCAACGTCCCACTGGCTGGGATCTCAGAAGTTCAACTGACTGAGTGAGTGAGACGGACGAATCATTATTCAGTTTGAATTTACATTGTTTGCATACTGACTCCTCGTGCTCTTCTCGTGAAACGACAAAGAATTCGAAGAAGACATCTGTCCCCGTGTTATTTTCGTCGTCCGTCTTCTTGTCGGACTCGCCATCAACGAGGTTCAGTTGGAAAATGACAAATTATCCTGAAAATTATCATTCCAAGCGGCTGTTTTCGAAATGGACACTTCATTTGAGTGTCGAGTCGAAGCGTCGCGGACGCTCGTTTCTCCAGTTCTGAAGAGCATCACATGAGAAGTGGGCCTTTCCTGACTAAGGTTCGGAAATTTCTCTCATTTTCTTCGGAAACTGTACCAGATCTGGGATCTTCAGATTCCCACACCGGCACCGGTGATCCTCGATCGCTTCTCTTCTCGAACTTCGTGTCATCTTGCAATAACCAGCCTTTTGTCCCCACTCGACGACCTCACACGAAAGCTGAGATCTTATCGAAGACATTCTTCGCGCTTCTTGAATCTCCGTCATTATGATGTCGCTTCAAGCTTGAACGCGAATGGCGATTGTTATCGAATTCTTCGATGAAGTTGTTTTTCGGAGCTCAAATGTCATCGAGGATGAGCGCAAGCAAGAGGCGAGCGGAGGATCAGGAGCCGATCGATTACGTCGATTTAAATTCGCTGCCATCATCCATTCCGAGAAGACTCGCCATCCGTCGTCTGCTGGAGGAATGATAATGGTGGCCGACCGATGAAACATTGCTCTCTTTCACTTGAATCAAGAAACCTGATAGAAGCAAAGTTCGAGTGACATGTGGCCAGTGGCAAGCCGCCGTGTTGTCCAGCATTCAAAGATGTGACGGCAATTTCTTGATCGCGGCGCGCGTTGGAAATCACAAAAGTTCTGATGATTCTTCATAATTCAACGACAGCCGTAGCGACCACAACCACTTTTTCAAACCCCCCGTCGTCATCGTGGGCCTTAAATAGAAATCACTATCATCATCATCATCATCACGATCGCACGTCGTCCAACACAGTCGGCATCACAATCTAAATCATCAGAAAGCAATCTTCTTTTTAGAGAAGAGCAGAGAATGAATTTTAGCGGAGGCGCTAAAAAAAAAACCTCTGACTTGGAAGCGAACAAATCGGATCGTCATCGGTCCACGTTCTGAGACAACTCCGACTGTTCCTCCGATTGTTGAGGTTTTCGGAATTCTCTGAAAAAATGGAACGGCAACTGGACATCATCTCGTGGAAATGACGACGAGCTGATTCGTTCAACTTCACTCGAAAAAAAAAGTCGCGTCGCGATACAGATGATTGTTTTGAATCATTGAGGACGCCGTTCATTTTTGTTTCGAGCTTGCCGGAGAACTCTTTGGCACGCGTCTCCAAGGTTCCGTTCAGCCTTGGTTTCCTGCTGTTTTCCCAAATTAGACTTCTTTCACTCGAAGACATCTTTTTCATCCCACCCTGTAATTAGAAGAAAACAGCGACGGGACGGGGACAAACCATAAAATGCTTCGCTAATGTGTGAGCTTGTTAGCTGTGTTTCCAGCTTCACTTCGTCCGATGACTCGTTCACTCGAGTGAGGTGTATGCTTTTTGCCTCAATGAGTTCTCTCGATACTATCCAGGACAGGACTTCCGGACTTTCTTTTGGAGGAGAGTTTTCCAGGTGGAATTTCCGCGCTCACAGCGGTTCTCCCGCTTGTCAGCGCAATAGATCTGTGGTATCGTCGGAATTCAATGAGCGCTACCGGAATTCCTCGCGGTCCGTTACCGCGCTATCTTGAGATTGGAATTCAAGCTTGGGCACCGGTTCCAAAAATATTTCTTCTCGCGGCAACGAGAAGCGGTGCTGGAAGAGATGCCGAGAGTTGGATCAGAGCTCTCCTCATGCGAATCGTCAGCTACGGAGCAAAGTGTTCCAAGACGCAGTATCAAAAGCGACCAGCGAGCCGGATCATCGGATCCAATGAAGTCGTCCGTCCTGTGTTCCGTTTTTGATTTTCAACAAAGGAGTACTTCCCCGCCGACGATCTTATCAGATAAGAGAATGATCTGTCTTAATTAGAGCTTGATCGGAGTCGACAGCGTGATGCGAACATGATTCACTGTTTATACATTGAAACAAACGCTCGAGTAACGAACGAACGAAGGAAGGAAGGAACAACAAAGATGAGATTGCACGACTTTCTCAAAGCTGCTACATTTTATAGCACATTGTCAGGCCGCGGCGGTGGCCGATTTCGACGACGACAGAAGCGGCGGCCGTATGAACTATGTGCCAGACGATCTCGTGACGCGAAAGATTCCGACGGCTATTAACTCCGTCTGGAAGGCTTCTTGGCACTGCGATGAACAGCACTGATGTCTAGAATGGCAACCGGATGAGCGACAACGAGATAGCGGTCCGGCGACCGGCGAGAACCTCCTCCGAGCCGACCGACCGACCGACCAACGGTGGCCGAGCTCGGATGTCGAAGTATACTGCAACGGATCATCACGGATTCCAAAAGTCAAACGGGCATACATATCATGATCGTACTACTACTCTATCTACCATCCAGCCGATCTAACCCGCGCCAGACGGAGTTCAGAGGAATGCCACTGAAGCTCGCCGTAATCGCTTCGTCATTAAGGAATGATCACTTTCGTAGTCGGACCGCTGTGGAACAGGAATGCTTTTTTGAATAATTGTTTGTGTCGGCCATCAACAATCCACCATAAGACTCGCTCGATCAGCAGGTGCCAATTACCTCTTGTTTCTAAAGCAAATAACACAAAATCGGCAAAATCAAACACAAGCACAGTCAGAGCAGCACAGACAAAACCTTGGGCTCGGGTGGTTCGCGGGACGATTACGCGCAACAGACCGACTGCCTGCCTGCCCGCCCGACGAAGCAACCAACAAAACAGAAAAGGACCGACGACCGAGCGCAGTGCAGAAACACAGAGGTAGTCGAACGACCAGACCGACAAGCGAGCGAGCGATTGACTCGCTGCCTAGAATTCCGGACAGAACGGAACGAACAATTAGTTCTGAATTAATAACAGTCGGACTCGATCGATTTCGCCGACACCATTCAGTGCATTCCGAGCATAGATTCCGTTGTATCAACACCATGAAGTAAGGGCTAGGTCCTCGCTCAGAATCAACTCCCGCGAGGTTTTTCTGCGGTTTCGCGCACTCGAGAGCGCGGAAATTTCGTCGAATCCACGGTCCGACGATCGCGAGTTCTCGATTCTCGAGTATCGGTGAGTCGGTGCACGTGCCGTGGGTGTAGGTGCGTACAATCTAGTTGAGTAGGAGGTTCAAGTGCACGCGAGCGCGTCTTCTGCACAGGCTGTGAGTTTCCTTCCTCTCTCTCACAATCAGTGGGTCAGTTCTGCACTGAGCCGAGAATGACTCACAGTGAGCTGGGCCCGACAGTCGTTTCGGGTTTCCAGTTTCTCGGCGGTAATTCCGCGATTCCGCAATCGCATCGATCCATGTAAGTCGTTATTAGTATCAATCCATAAGAACACGAGTTGAGTGGCGAGTCCTCATTGCTTTCGTCGCTTGCTCGCTCGCCCCTGAATATCGTAATGGGCTACCGCATGCAGTGACCAAAGCGCAGCGAAATGTTCTCGGCGGCTCAATAGATGGACACCCGATCGATCCTGTGAGCCGGCGAATGGGCGAGCTGGCGACCGATGCTCCACAAGCGACAGCGGCCAGTGTCATAAAATCTCAGAAGAAAATTATATATGTCTAGACTGGATGTAATCGAAACAGTGTTGAACTGATTGCAACTTTGGTGCGTTGCTTGCCGTCCTCCGTTCCAGGTAACGTCACCGATCGGCGTTGCTCAGCAATATTTGTATCTATAATTACAGGAATAAAGCGAAGCATATCTCCATTCCGTCTGTCATCGAACTGTTGCATTCTATGCAGTGCACCTCGACGATTCCAACGGAAACCGACCCAAAATGTTTCGGTGGACGGAAAAACTGCGATCGGAACGACCCGTTAGGGATTCGCTCACAAGACGATCGCTCGGAGACAACTTTCTGAATCAAACGATTTTTTTTCTCCTCCGACCAAGCGACGACGCGACCTCTTCGTGTCACGGCAGGACGGTGGATTCAGAGTTGAATTGCGGATTGTTCCCGCTTGACCTCCGAAAATGCTAGAATTTCGTAAATCTCCAAAAGATCGTAATTTCTGATGATGCAAATTTTTTTTCGCAGTTCCACAGAAATTCCAGAAAGGCCGCGATCCTGCAGTTCGACCAAAAGTGTATCTTTTCGTGCGCGGCGATGCGGAGAACCTTCTTTCGCAGAAAGAATCACTGCGTCTCCGGGGAGGCAGCTCGAACATCAAAGAGCACCGTGACCCTGGCCGCTAGTCTACCTGCTGTAAGTGTCTTGTGGATCACCGCAAGTCAAAACGATGCTCCGTCACGACATGCAACTAGAAATCGGTTTCCGTTGTGCTAGCCGGCCGGACACTGTTTTCAGATACGGGCTCTAATGTATAGGGGTCGTAAAGAAGAAGTGGTCGAAAGAGCATAAGCTGGCAACGTCCGCTCCAGCTATTATTTAGCTCGAATCGGTGTTCCTCTCCTTGCGAGCAATGCTGCCTCGAGAGTTGCATATTTATATTTTGTTTCCACCCCTTGTCACACTGCTCTTCTCTAACCATTGACGATGATAACCTGAATGACGACGACAAGTTACCGAAATGGATTTTCTCTCTGTATAAAGCCAAGAGTCCAATAAAGCAATTTCCTCTTCGGTAACGTAATCAACCTTTTAGAAGCATTGAGACCCATGAATTGATTGCTGTTAGAACATTTCGGTCCACTTTGACAGCTGCAAACAGACCTCGGCTTATTCATTTCGCAAACATTCGTTTCGTACACGAACTCAACACCCAAAGTGCGGGTTGTCCGAAGTGCGAGCTGACCACCGATCGCAGATTTCTTCAGCTGTGATGGACTGAAACCAAAAGTAGATCGTCCTGAGTGCGCAGGATGAAGTGTTTCGCGACGTCATGCTATCCTCCCATCCGAGTTTTCGCTCCGGAAGATCTCTCGATTCCAGAAGAAATCGCCCAAAACTCCCGACGCTGAGTAA